>PVJH01011196.1:0-69948 GCA_004026705.1 Nesogale talazaci | reverse complement strand
TGCCTTTAAGCGCCATGTGTATAAAGAAGCTAAGCTTCATAATTACTGCTAAACAGAAACCAAGCAGGACCCAGAGTTCTACCGACAATATAAGCACAGTGATATTTATGAAAATAGGAAGAATGAATACTGGGATAAAAATAGGTCAAAGTTCTCATGCTGGGATTATGAACATCTCTTCTGCATGTTTCTCTCAATCAGAAATTTTAGAAAATAAAAGCCTAAAAGATAAAAACAAAAATTCTCATAAAAATAAAGATACTGTGTATACTCAAGTATAAGCCTAGACACCTAATTTTTTTTTCAGACACCTAATTTTTTTTGGGAGGGGGCATCACTGCCCTCTGGTGGTCATGGGAGCTACCCAGCCTTGCTGCTGCTGGATTTGAACTGCCAAGCCAGTGGGCCGCACGCCCATACTCAACCACTACACCACCGGGGTTCAGCCCTGAGACATCTAATTTTACCACAAAAAACTGGGGCTGAGCCCCGGTGGCGTAGTGGTTGTGTGCGGGACTGCGGCCCACTGGGACGGAGGTTCAATTCCAGCAGTGGGGCTGGGCCTCCTACTCCCACCACCGGAGAGCAATGATGCCCCCCCCTCAAAAAAAAAGAAAGAAAGAAAGAAAATAATGATAGCACCTTCCTTGCTTCCTTGTAGAACTAAATGAGATGCGTATGGTGCTATATATTTCAGACATGCTGGCTTATAGAAAGCACTCGACAAATACGAACCCAAAACCACCCCCTCTGTCACTGCATCGATTCCAACTCAGAGGACTCTATATGCAGGCTTTCAGAGACTGGAGACCTTCCTGAGAGTCTCTGCTGTCTTCTCTGGGTCTCCCTAAGGAGCAATCGGTGGGTTTGAACCACCAACCTGACAGTTCGAAGCCCATCACAGCAAGTACTTGCAATACTAGCAGTTAGTGTTCATAGGGAAGATGATGTTGGAGCACAGCATCGTGGGAGAGAAAGGCATCACCAGGGAGTCCTAGAGGTTACTGAAGACTCAGAGGAACCTTCAGTTTCTGCGTTTTTTTTTTTCTTCTTTACTGTGTTCACTGTCTCTTCCCTCCCTGTGGATGTCCTGCTCTATGGGTCATGTGAACTATACCAGGTACTCTGTGTATTCTGGTGAATTTCCACACATACATTATTGAGCAGACAGAGACTGCGGAAAGCCTGCAAGGCAGACTCTGAAGTCAGAGAAGAGAGTCTTCTCTCTGAAGAGAGAAGAGAGTGCATCCTGGGAAGAGTGGGTTCACTTGCTTCCCTCTCACCACCCGAGGCTGTAGCCCAGGCACGTGCAAGTAGGGTGCTAAGAGTCTCCACTACTGGAGAGCTTAAGCCAGAACCTCACTTCTGACCCTAGCTTCCCATGACACCTCCAATGTGCTCCCTTTCCTGGGTTCAGTTTCCTTATCTGCAAAATAAAGCATGGAACTAGCTGGTCTTTTTCTGGGCCCAGGAGCTCACAGGGCTTTCGTGTCATGTTCATCTGCCAGCATCTCTGCAGACTATGCTTGCTTCCTGCCTGGATCTGGGCCTCAGGCCTGACCATCACACACCTCTCGGTGCTGGCATTAAGGGAAAAGAAGGTGTCACTGGTTTCCATTTTCGATCAGTGTCTGACAGCCCTGGAGGAACCTCTTCATACAAAGACACTGGCTCTTGCCAGTCAGAAGGAAGAAACAAGCAACCAATCTTGCAGAGACAATGGCCTCAAGGAGGTATCACAACGGACATCCGGAAAAGGGAGATTAAATTTAAATGGAGAGAGGGAAGATTAACTTTATGGGCAGAAATATGACAAGGGTAATATACTAAGCCAAATACAAGTCGAGGAAGTCTGCTGAGTTCTACGTTTTGAATTGAGACAACCTCCAGTGCTGGTAATTAGACTCGCATCTTATCATCACCCCTCAATACACGGGCGATGTTTTCTAAACGCTTCCACACCCAAGGTGCCACTTCGTTCTCGTGCACACCACGCGGTTCTCTACACCGTAGTCCACTGAGGAACCTGCCCAGGAGCCCGCTGCTGATGAGCGCGGAGCTGGCAGGGCACCCGGGAACAGAGTCCGCACCCACTGGCCTTTCCAAGCTTGTGTATGAATGCCTTCCCTCTCCCGGCCAAAACAGGGACACGGCAGGCACGAGCTTATATTCAGCGTGACTTCGTTTATGTGGGTAAGCCGGCACATTCGCCAAGTAGAGAAGCAGCCAAATATGCAAATTGGTAAAGTGGAGTCCCGAAACACAAAACTAAGTGTCCTTGGATGGCATTAGGGTATATCCCTGAAGCACAGCTTCTCGTGCTACACCAGGGGCTCGCCCCTGCCGGGGCATCTGGCACCGCCTGGAGCCGTTCTTGATGGATTCCATAGTGAGGGGTGGGCTGCTAATCACCAGGACACCAGGCAGAGACAACCAGCTGCCCCCTGGAAGAAAGATGCTCTTGAAAGATTTACAGCCTTCGAAACCCCCAGGGTAGTTCTATTCTGTCCTGTGTCAACTGGATGGCAGTGAGTTTGGGACATTTAGTGGGGACAAGCCAAAACAGTTGCTATCATCCTTCTTACAAAGAATTCCAGAACAGGGGCTGAGCCCAGTGGTGTAGTGGTTGTGCGCGGGACTGCGGCCCACTGGGTTGGAGGTTCAATTCCGGCTCCCAGGAGCAAAGGCTGGGCCTCCTACTCCCACCCCCTGAGGGCAGTGATGCCTAAAAAAAAAAATTAAAATTAAAAATAAATTAAAAAAAAAAAAAGAATTCCAGAACAGAGCCTACATGCATCACTTTGCATCTTAGTGGAACTATGTGGCCGGAAGGACGGACAGCCTTTGCTTGATACAATGAGGAGGTGCAGTCCACATTCTAGGGGAGCCTTCAGGTTTGCCCAGGCTTGCTTCCAGCACTGATTTCCTGAGTGGTCCTGGGCAAGTCACTTCATTTCTTGGTGTTCACTCTCCCCCCTGTAAAGCAGGGGGGGGCGTGTGCACGACATTTTTTTTTTAATTTTATTGGGGGCTCTTACAGCTACTATACCATTCAGTACACCATTTGTATCAAGCACATCTGCACACGTTTCCATACACACCTCCCAACATTTTCCACCCGAGCCCCCGATACAAGCGCCTCTTAAAAAAAAAAAAAAAAAAAACCTCCCCTTTCCCCTCCCCCCACCTTCCTCCAATGAATCATTTCATTGGGGGCCCCCACAACCCCCATCACAATCCCCAACAACATCAGTTGTATGCAGGCCACTTCCATACACCCACTGCCATCATCACTCTCAAAACATTCCCCCTCCCTCCAGGTCCCCATCATCAGCTCCCCACATCACCCCTCCTCCCCTCCTCCCCCTGAACCCCCAGCAATTTATAAATTATTTTTTCATCCTGTACACTGCACAATGTGTCCCAATACTCACCTCCTCACTGTCCGTGCCCCAGAGAGGAGGCCACGCGCAGATCCCTGAAGCTGGCCCTCCCCTTCCACTCCTCCATCCCTCCACCCCACCCCCCCCACCCCGGCACCACCACTCCCACCACCAGTCCCGATGGATCATCCCTCCCAAGCCTCCCATATTTCCAACCTCACTGCACATCTCCTGATCCAACTGGATTCATGTGGCAAAATTGGGGTCATGATAGTGGGTGGGAGGCAGCATGGGAACCAGAGGAAGGCTGCACATTTCATAGCTCCTACCCTGCATCTTAACTGACTCATCTCCTCCCTGTAACCCCTCTGCAAAAGGATGTCACCTCACCTATTGATGGGCTTTGGGTCCCCAATCTGTACTCCCCCTCATTAATAATAATATAATTTTAGCTCATTGATGCCTGACACCGGATCCCTTCACCACCTCATGATCACACAGGCTGGTGTGCTACTTCCGTGTGGGTTTTATTGCTTCTGAGCTGAATGGCCGCTTGTTTACTCAAGCCTTTAAGTCCCCAGACGCTATATCTTTTGGTAGCCGGGCACCATCAGCTTTCTTCACCACATTTGCTTATGCACACATTTGTCCTCAGGGATCATATCAGGAAAGTGAGCATGCAAAGTTGGTGCACGACATTTTTAACAGAGTGATTGTCAGATAGTCTTGCTCCTGATAATGGCCTGGGCTTCCATCTAAAATGCAAATACCTGGATTTGAGAGAGATGACATTTTTATCAAGCACCCCAGGGCAATCCAATGTGGGGAGCTAACAAATTGCAGTTGGAATCTCGTGAGAACGCAAACAAATAAACGTGTGTGTAGCTTTTCCTGAGCAGGACTCATAAGTGTTGGCCAGTGGGGTGTGTGTGTGTGTGTGGTGTGTGTGTGTGTGTGTGTGATGTGATCAGCACCCAGCTATCAACCCAGAGGCCTCATCAGCTGTGGGGGAAACGACAGCAAACTCTAAAGGGAGCACTGCCTTCTCAAGGCTGAGAGGACCTGGAGCTTCACCCCCGCCAGGAACAGCTGACTGAGGCCACAGAAATTTCCTTTTACTAGAGTGACCAGATTTTAAGAAGGACACCACTGACCTGGGGTGGGTGGGGCGGGGAGTGTTCTCGATAAAAATTTGGTCTATATGGAGCAACAAAATGAATGCAAAAATCATATTGTAATGTCCATAGAATGCAAAAATAGTATTGTAATATATTTATTTTAAAATGTCATGGGACATGGGACAAATGTTAAAAAGCTGACATCTGGCCACTGTTTTAACCCCAATTGCAAACACCCCAAAGTGGATGAGAACTCAGGACACCGAGGTGAAGGCATTAGCCAGCAAGGAACACAGCCACTTCTGAATCCTAAAAAGGAACCCACTGAGCTAGACAGGAGCAAATCCATGCACTTGTAGCAAGAGTCATCGGTCCCTTATTAACTTCTCTGGGAGTTGCTGTCTACATTCTCTAAGGGGACAGTGACAGAAATGCGACCACAGAGATCCTAGCCTGCAGCAGGTAATACAGAGGCCAAAAAGGGCTGGGGCTTCTCTGGGGGCCTTTGACACTTGGCCCATCTGTTTTCCCTCCCCGTCCAAGCAATCTTGTATCAGTCACACCTGGCCCTGTCTCACACAGCATCTTACCAGCCCCCGAGAGTTTGAGAAACGCAGTGCGTCTATGCAGGCTAATGAACCAAATAAAAATCAATGCACGTCTCTCTTCTTCTTTTTAAAAATCTTAACTAAGCCTCCACATGTGGTCAAGGGACTGCTTATCAGACAGACTGACACAGCTAGAGCACACCCTCTTAACATAAAACAGAGCTGGGTGCATCAACGTCAAGCCAGTGTCACACACGAAAGTTTGACATAGGCTGTCACCCCTTTTGTTCCCCAAAAGGATGTGGTGCAACCTACTGCTACAGAGAACACCGGTATCTAATACACCGCTCCCCATAAAAAGAATTTGCTGATAAGATAGGGCAGGCACAACTCACTCCTTCAGCTGGGACAATCAGTGACCATTAGTGAGCTTGCTGAAGAGTGTTTTTTAAATGATGGTGCCTAAGTCTCAGTCCAGGGCAAAGAAATCTCAGAGTCGCAGTCCTCATCCTCAACCCTAAGCCAGCCCTGCACCCGAGGATTTGTAAAGTGATGGTAGTTCCGGGGTTAAGGTCTCTCACAGGAACACTGGTTTTGGATCCAACTCACATGCAGCACCAAAACAAGGCAGTTCTTCTTTCAAGAATGTAGACCTTCCGAGCAGGTAAACTTGGAGCACAAAACAATTCATATCATTAAGGGCAGAGCTGCAGGTGCCGGGAGGGGAGGGCGGGTCACTGGAGGAGATCAACGGGGCTGGGGCCTCCAGATACTCCCACAGGTATTGTCAGGACTCAATTTCCACACTGTTTCCTGGGCCACTAGCTCCACCTTGCTGGAAAATTGCCAGGCGGCCCTAAAATGCCTTCAGGAAGGGATGCAAGGGCCTCTTGCTGCCCATGATGCCGCTTCCCTTCTAAATTCACCTCCCACTGCTTCACATGCTAATAAAGCTGTCAGCTCCCAACCAAGGAAAGGGCAGAGCTGTGACTTAATGCCAAGGTGGGGGGAGTATCCAAGTGGGACCCCAGCCACTTCCCAGGCACCGGAATGCACTCAAGCACATGCCTGGCAGTGGCCCCCCAGGTCACATTCACCACTTGGCTGAGGACTGAAACACAAGTAATCCCTGCTCCAGTCCCATTCCCCACCCTCCCCACGCCACCCCCCTCTGCTCCCAGAGAATGAATCTGACAGACCCGCAGTCTCAATGAGAGGGCACTGCTCTGAATGCTAATTGCTCCCACGAGTTCTGCAGCAGTGGGCAGAGGCATGGCTGGGAGGCTGGGAGGCTGGTTTCCACACAAGGCAAGGGCACTCTGCTTTTTGGAAACCCTACCTGGCATTATCAGCAGGAACTCGCCCTCCAAGTCCAGACACCAGGAGCCAGAGACCCTCAAGTCTCCTCCAGGGTAACATAGGGCTGGAGGCAGGAGCCAGGTGGTCAGGGAGCAGGAGCAGAGGGGAGCAGGCTGCCTGCAGATGGTGCTCGGCTCGGCTCTACTGCGGGGGAAGCGGCCACGGGTGAGGATTTAAAAAGCAGGAGATGAGATGTAGGTTAGATCCACAGACAAACTTCCTGACCGAGAGGGAAGCCGGCAAAGGCTGACCCATGACTTAAATTTCACGGTGAGCCACAAGAGGCGGATTGTCCGGTGGGCCAAGAAGCAGGCCTCTGGGAGGCAGCCTCTGCATACAATGATCAGACACAGGGACCTCGTCTGTCCGGGGTCGCCCTGCATCACCCACCAAAACCACAGTTTGGGGGCATTTTTAAATCATAAGGTGATGAAAACTGACGGTGAAGCTCTACTGTCTAAAAGACACACTTTACAAAGTGCTCATTTTTTGTCCCCAAAATTCCAGCTCTAAGAATCAAAGAGTCACAGATAGCCTAATGTTGTTATGTATTTTAGGAGGTAAGTGAATGTATTCAAAATATCTAGCAATTGGATGGGTAATGGTTAAGAAAATTCAGTCCCAAGCACACTCCCCGCTATTACCTAGCAAAGAGAAGTCCTGATGGGACACTTAACGGCTTGGGCAGCACATTAATCATATCACGCTAAGTGGACAAAGCAAATTAAGTGGCATCCTTGCCACAAAAAAAATCAAATTTATATATATATTTCAGAAAAAGAGAAGCAAAGACATGTGAGAGCAGTAAGCAATACTGAGTGTAGAAAAGTGGTTTTCTTTCCCTTTTAGGGCACTTTCTAAATATTCAAAAATAAGGACATTGCCTTAATAATCAGACCTTTTAAAAAAAAAAAGAACAGTCTGTTATCAGATGCACCTCAGCTCCATCAATCTACTTCACTGGCAAGTCTTTCTTCCCAGAAAGCAACTGGGCAACAGTCCCATTTCCAGAATGACCCAGCATACTAGAGGCAGTCACCGGGACAGCCTTGTCATCATTTCCTGCTGGGAAGTACAGGCTCTTCTCAAAGATTTATTAAGCTCTCACTCCATGGGCCAGCCCTTCTCTTCACACCCAATCACAACGTGCCTAAGTGAGTCGGAAAAGAGAGGGAGGAATGCAGGATCCTGCGAAGAATTGGGATCCACTGGATTAACCCTGAAAAGTATTGAGTCGTCAAAATCCGTCAACCACTATTTACTGAATGTCTCCTACGCGTTTGGTAGGAACTGAGCAGGACACTTTCCGGTGTTTTGCCAGAGCAGGACACTTCCCGGTGCTTTGCCAAAGGAGAACTCATTCCCGGTTATAGATGAAGAAACAAGGGGCACTAGTCAGCTTGCCTCACTCCAGGGAGACAGACAGGAACTAAATGCTGGTCTCCTGACTCCCAAGTCAAGCCTCTCCTTTCTAGACTTACAACTCACCCTCAGGACCATGGGACAGGCCACTCCACTGTGTCTGGCCCACTTTCTACCTACACCCTTAGCCATGAATGCAAATACACTCGGTCCGGTGGACACCTCCGTGGTGAACTGGAGCCAAATCTGGCCCCCAGCCCCAGCCCTCCCTGACAATTAAGGATGAGCTTGGCCCAGCAAGCTGGAGGTCGCTAACAAGGAGCTCTCTGGGTGTTAGATTCCAAGGGCTATATCAGAGACCCAATAGCTCACAGCAAAAGCACATCCTTCAGGAACTCCTTTGGGCACACAGCATCTCTGAAGCAGGCGGGCATCCGGTCCGGTTCACGGATGGGAAGCCTGAGATCGGAGAGTCCTCCGACTGTTCTAAGCCTAGAACTCTGGTCCTCAGATTCTGGTCCAGTGACTTTCCTACCAGAGGGGAACATGCCAAGAACATGGGTCCTGCAGTCTGAAATTGGGATTCGATTCTGACCGCCATTACTTACAGGTGTGTAGCCTTGGACCCGTTCCTTAAGGTAAATCTCATATCCTTCCACGGTAACATGAGGATGGAAATGACAACATCCTGCAACGGGTAGATGAGGGAGTGGATGTGCATGAGCTGAGCACGGTGCCTGGGGCCCCGTTAACGCTAGATGACTCAGGCCGGAAGGGAAAGCAACAGGACGCGTCTGTCGTTTGCCAGCCCCACGCGCTGCGATCTGAAAACTGGGCCTGGCACCCCCTTAGTGGGACCAACTGTCTCATTTACCAGGCCTGGCCAGTCGTCTTCAGCTAGTTTTTAGACCTGATGAAATGACTTGACCTATATTCTTCCCTCTGCCATCAAAGCTCTTCCATGCCTGCCCTCCTCCACACACTCTGACTCCAGCTCCTCTTCCGGTGCAGCTCTGGTCAGCTCACCCGGAAGTGCTCGGTATTTCCGTATCGGCGCCATCCAGTCGGTTCCACCTCATAGCACCTCTGAATGCAACAGAAGGAGACAATGGCTGGCCCGGCACCGTTTTCAAAACCTCTGTTCTGTGTGACTCGTGGTTGCCGTCACTGGGCCAGTTCATCTCATTGGGGGCTTCCTCTTTTTCACTCACCCTCTACTTTACAAAGCAGGATGGCCTCTGCCAGGGACTGGTCTCTCCTGATAAAAGCCATGGAGGCATAATGGTTAAGCATTGGACTGCTAACCACAAGGTCCGCAATCCGAAGCCACCAGCCACTGTGCGGAAGAAAGATGAAGCTTTCCACTCCTGTGAAGAGTTCATATTGGAACCCTGCAGGGGCAGTTCTCCCCTGCCCGACTGCTTTCACGGAGAGTGAGAGTTGACTCAATGGCAGTGAGTGAAGGAGGGAGGTCTCTCCTGATAGCATGGCCAGAGTATGGATGACAAAATGTGACCATCTTCGCTTCTCATGAGCGTTCTCGACATACTTCCTCCAAGACCGAGTTCTTTTTCCTTCTGGCAGTCCACAGTACTTTCACTATTCTTGGACCAAAACATTATTCAAATGTTTTCATTCTTCTCTAGTCTTCCATATGCATGGTCCAACTTTCCCATGTAAATGAGGCAACTGAAAATACTATGGCCTAAGTCACGCCCACCTGAGTCCTCAAAGTGACACCCTTGTTCTTCAGTATTAAAAGAGGTCTTGTGCACCAACTTTGCCCAATGCAGTATTGGGATCATTTCCACAAAATCCCGCAATTGTAGTTATACAAGGGTACTCAACACTATGACCAAAATTAACCTGTTACTGACCTGTCTACCCACCACACTGTCAGCCACCTGAAAGCAGGGGCATGCTAGATTCAATATTTCCTCCTGAACACCTATTGGGTCTAATTTCCTCTTGCTGCTGTAACAAGCCATCACCCAATGAATGGCTGGGAACACCACAAAGGTCAGAGGTTGGGAAACGGCTTCACTGAACTGACACCAAGGGTCAGCAGGGATTCATTCCTCTGGGATCTTGCAGAAGAACCCATCCCTCACCTTTCCAAGCATCGAAGCCGTGGGCTGCCTGCACGCGGTAGCTCACGGCTCTCAGACTGTGTCACCATGACCACAGTCCCATCTCTTCACTTTGGCCCTCCTCGCTCCCTCCCTCTTATAAGAACCCTGGCGATTACAGTGGACACATGAGATAATCCAAGGAACAGCTCCACATCTCAAGACCCTGACAGTAACGTTCAGTGGCGTAAGGTAGCGTTCACTGGCTAGGACATAGACACAGAGTTTGGGACTCCCGCAAAGTAACAGCTAGTCTATAGCAGATGCATAGTAACTATCCCGTGCAGAGACCAAGCCCACTAAAGTAGAAGAACCATCTAGACTGGCTTAGACGGTCATCAATGCCTAGTTCCAAATCTCCCACACTACAAGGGGGCTTCAAAATGTTGGTGGTGGATGAAATGGAATTAAAAGATAATGGGGTCTTTGCAGCCCCTTCATATGTCTGGAAGAGTGCCTAAAAGTCACCCCTCTATCCATAACCTGCAAAGGGACTTCTTGCAAGCACCCAGCATGTTTCTTCAGCTACCCTGGGGCAGTCCACACTTTCACCTCTGTGCCCCATTCTGGGTAAATTTCACTCCTGGATCCTCTACACCTGAAGTATGGAGGGATGAATCAATTTCCAAAAGCATCCAGTAGTCGCCCTTTAAAGCAAGTGTCAGGCACAGTCAACGTCTTCTTGGAGCTCACAGACCACGTGGCGTCATCACGATGTGAGCAGAAGCCAAATGGCAGCAGGAGAGGGTTTTGCTGCTTTCCAGCATGAGTCCGATTTGATAAACACCGACAGCACATTCTTTGAAAGTCTCTCAACATCGAGGCTTAAATTGGTAGGCTATGGCAGCAACCTTAACTGCATTCATTTCCACTTGAGCTGGAGGCCTGAACAAGAAGGGGTCAGATCCCAACAGGAGGTGGAAGGAGGAAGACAGGTTAACTCAGGGGTTGCCCATCTTGTAGAGTGCTGCAGAGATCTGGGAGGAGGGGGAAGGGAGTGCAGACTGGGGGCTGAACCAAGTACTCCCCCTCCATATGCCCATGTACAGTAAAATACCTGAGAAGGAAGACCAAGTTTTGGCCACGGAGTCGACTCCAACGCTTCGCAACCCCATACGGCAAAAGTAGTACTGCCCTTATGGCCTTCTGAGGCTGCCAACCTCTGCAAGAGTAGAAAGCCTCATCCTTCTCCTGAGGAGAAGTCAGTGGGCTTGAACTACCAACCTAGTGGTTAGCAGTGCAAGGTGTAAAATGCCTCCCAAAACGCCAAACTCGCTGCCAGCGAGATGATGCTGAGTCATAGGAATCCCATAGGACAGGGTAGGACTGTCGTATGAGTTCCAGAAACTAGAACTCTTCAAAGGAGTAGAAAGCCCCAGCTTTCTCACACAGAGCAACTGGTGTTTTCAAGCTGCCGACCTCGCTGTTAGCAGCCCAATGCATAACCACTATGCCACCAGGGCTCCTGGTAAAATGCCTCGGAGGTAGTAACTTCGCACCAGTGGTTGACTCCCTTCTTTCTGCCCCTGAGGGGAGAAAGCCAAGCAGGGCAAGAAATCCTCGAGGAGTGGACATTTGATGTTAGAGACCCCTGGGGTGGCTACTCTCAGAAAGTGAGCAGTTGGACCTGCCAGCTGCTCTGGGAGAAAGTCCAGACAGCAGGCTTCCATAAAGATTTACAGCCTTGGAAACTCTATGGAGTTCTACCCTGTCCTGTTGGATCACCTTGCGTCAAAACTGACCCAAGGGCAGTGAGTTGGGTTTGGCTGTTACCTGAGCAGTGTTCACACATCATTCATATGCTGCTTCCATGAACTGGCAACCTGTACTTAGACATATTTTTTCTGTGTACATACTCCAGTCTAGTCCTCAGTGAAAGACCGGACTGGGGTGGTCTTGTGGATTGTGGGGGTGAGGAAGCCTTAAGGAGCCATACTATACTGCATCCTGGTTGACTCATCCCTTCCTGTGACCCTTCTGTGAGGGGATGTCCCATTGTTGACAAATAGGCTTGGGGCCTCTGCTCTGAAACCCCCTTGTTAACAATATGGTTTTGTTTGTTTGCTTCTTTTGGATCTTGAGAGATTTTTTTTTTTCTTTAAGTAGTCCCATCCTAAGCACTAAAAGCTCCAAAATTATGGGTGGTATTCAAACTAAATTTCTTTTCAAACACATGTGAGAACACACACACAAGTATAGGGCTATTAAAACATTAAACAAACTCACTGCTATCAAGTCAATTCTGACTCATAGACCACATCGGGTGGGTCAGAACCCCCCCTGTGGGCTTCAGAAATTGTAACTTCTTTTTCTTTAAGGGGGGGGGGCATCAATGCCCTGGTGGGAGTTGAAAGCCCAGCCTTGCTCCTGTATTTGAACCGCCAACCCTGTGGGCCGCAGTCCCGCACACGACCACAGCGCCACTGGGGCTCAACCTGAGACTGTAGCTCCTATGGGACTAGAAAGCCTCTTCTTTCTCTCACAGAGCAGCTGGTGGTTTTGAACTGCTGACCTTTCACTTCACAACCCACTAGGCCACCAGACTTCTAAAGTTAAAAGTACTCATCCTTATATTACATTTCATAGCCTATTATACTTTGGGAAACCCTAATGAGAAACCTAATTTCTACCCCTTACTCAGCCATCACTGTTGCTAATGCCCAAGCCATTGCCTTTTCTGAGACTCAGTTGCTCCACTTAGCAAAATGAAGAAGATGATCTAGACAACTTTCCACTTCTTTCCAGTTTGAATTTCCTGAGATTTATGATCAAGTGACCCGAATCAGTCAAGAATGTGAGCAGAGCACCATCACAAGATCTTGAAGAACATCCCCTACCATTAAATCATTCATGTTAAAAGCAGAGAGAAAGAATTAATAAGAGAATGATACAAAGGCATGTGCCTAACTTTCCTGACAGAAAGAATGACCCTGGTTCTCCTTGGACATCCATTATATCAACAGTTCTCTAAAAGAGAGGGGACTTGGGTTTTGCAATGGCAGAGAGCTGGTTGAGAACTTCGACTTGGGTAGTGGATCCTTTTCTCACCTTGGGCAAGCCATTTAATGTCTTAGTTCTTGCAATTAGAACATGGGTAATGATTTTTTTCAAAAGGTTCTTTGGAGATTAAGTGTGACTAACATGTAAAACACCTGAAGAAGTTACTCAGAATGACTATCTAGCCTGGTACTAATTGGCGGAGTGTGTATCTATCTCCTCTACTTCATTAGAAGCTCTCTGAAGGCAGGAACCGTTTGCTTGGCTCGCTCTCCCCTACAGTGTTTCGCATAAATTTAAGGACTTGACCTGAATTCGCACAGATTCAAAACTCCAAGAAAGGCTGCCTGCTCCCCAGGAGGGACTTGGAATACACTGGTGAATGTAAACAAAGCAGGCGACTCTCCCCTCAGGAAAATACCCCCTGGTTGTGTGTGTTAAGAGCTCATGAGCAGCCATGTAAGGTGCACTGAGTGGTCTCTCCCCAACCAGAGCAATGAAGGATGAAGAAAATTAGTCCAATGGACCAAGGAACCATCCACACCTCGCTCTTGTGATCCTGAGATCAGAACTAGATGGTGTCCAATGGCTGGTACCAACTGTTCTGAAAAGGATCCCCTCAAAAAAGTAGGAGAAAAATGTAGAATAAGCTCAAAATCATTAAAAAAAAAAAAAAGACTTACTGGCTGGATCGAAACTGAAGAAACCCCAGACAATGGTCCTTATTCACCCACTATTCAGGTCTTGAAATGAAGGCTCAACTTTCTGCCAAACAACAGGCATATCTATAAAGGCGACAATAATGCTAGACAGGGGTACACACTTTAGAAGAACCAATCGTTTGAGACCAAAGGAACAGGATTTACCTGAGAACTATATGTGGAAGGGTGGCGGCATGGAAATAGGGAGCACAGGCAGCAGTGCGACACGTGGGGGTACACAGAGAGGGCTGCAGCCAGTGATGCACATCGAGTGGATTGCTGAGAGAAAACCCGATTTGTTTTGAGATCCTTCACTCAATCCACAATAGAAATATTTTTTAAAGCATATTTCAGGGCCGGCCAATATTTTCTTAAACGTTCCCTCTTCCTAAAAAAAAATAAGTCCTAGAAATCCACTAAAACGTAAATAGCAGTGGTGTGCAGTGCTGGTGCCATACCATCCCCCTTTTCCTTCCTAATATTCTGAACATTCCATGAAGTGTACGCATCATAGAAAAAGCTATTTGCATGATTACAAAGATAAATTAGACTGCCTGCATAAAGTCACAGTCCTGGGGTCCAATCTCTAACCGTGGCTACACTGGCTCTGTAACCTTGACAGTGTCAGCAAACTTTACAACAGTGGAACCACCCCCACTCTGAGCACATCACCACGCTGCTAGAGGAGTCAGGGAGGCCAAGTCCAGACCACGAAAACCGTCCAGGCTGCTGGTGAGAGCCCTTGGAGGCCCTAAGGGTGCTGGAGGCCCCACCAGTTGCTTCTCTGCCACCCCCCCCCACCCCCCGCAGACCTCCACTCTTATTTTTGTCAAGACCTCATCAGTGTTGTTCTTATCAGAAAAATAAGCAGTAACAGGTTACAGCCTTTTCCTTATAAGCATGCTACAAAAGTAATGATAATGAATTTGGGGCTATGATAACAATTCTCTGTTAATGAGTCCCAGTACCACCTTAAAGCCTCAATCCTTTCATTTTCACAGGGCTTTTATTTGTTTCTCTTGTGAAATACGCACAGTTGAAAGCTCACATGTCAGGGCTCACTGGCAGATCATTTGGAGCAGAGGAGAAGACATTAAGAAACGGCCAGGAAGACGCTCAGAGTCGGCTCTAGACCAAACACCTCTGCTCAGAGGAACACAAATCCATTCAGCAGGCTCTTTCTTAAAAGGTACCCTCAGAGCTGAGCCCCGGTGGCGTAGTGGTGGTGCGCGGGACTGCGACCCACTGGGATGGAGGTTCGATTCCACCTCCACGGAGCAAAGGCTGGGCCTCCTACTCCCACCACGCGAGGGCAGTCATGCCCAAAAAAAAAAAAAGGTACCCTCAGAGGGCTCCCACCCTGCATCCGTGATGTGGCGCCTGACAGACAAGAAGGTGCCAGGCCCACAAGTCTGACCGTACAGGGACGAGAGGGGCACGCAAGACCAAGCTGGCACCCAGGAACCTTTTACCCATCTTATAGCCAGACTTCGCCTGGGATGCTAGAAGAGGTCCGAGGAGGAAAGTCAGGGCACAAACTCATGTATAGCAGCTCCCCTCTCTGGGGTACAGAGGATGCGCGACTGCCACAGGGAAATCAGCTACCCCATGACGGCAGGCACAATGCCTCACCTGCGGTGGGGACGGTCGGGAGGGTTGTGAAGCAGCAAGTGAATGAAATGAGCACATGCCACATGGTAGCACTTGAAAAGGTGCCTGGCACCTAGTATGCTGTCAAAATGACTTGCATGCCGCATGATGGTTTTGAACACAGTTTTGCATGGAATCCTAAGAATCCCTGTGTGGCTACTGTCCCTGGATACTGGCTCAAAGAGAGGAAAGGGCTTGTGGAGAGTCACACAGCTAAAAGGGGCCAGTGGGACCTCTTCGCACTCACACCCCACAATGCTGGCTGGACCCAAGAGGCGTGGCGTTAGCAGGGGCTGCAGTCTGATCCCTTCCCACCTCCATTGTGCTGCAAGCCGGTCACCGGGGATTCAGTCTCAGGTAACCAGAGGCCAGAAAACACACGCAACATGAAAGGCAGAAGAAACCCTTCCAGGACAGTCCTGTACTGTCTCTGGGGTCAGCACAAGATGGCATTTCTGGCGTTCTTATTTTCGACACAGCAGGACACGGTCTTGGATAGTTGTCCAAGGATCCTTTCACTCTGCCATCACACGCTGCCATTGAGCGGATCCGACTCCTAATGAACCCACCGGACAGCACAGAAATGCCCCACGGCGTTTCTGAGGCTGTAAATCTACGGAATTAGACTGTCGCATCTCTCTCCCAGCGGGTGGCTGGTGGGTTCAAACTTCTGAGCTTTGGGTTAGCAGCACTGTGACACCAGGGCTCCTTCAAGCTACTTACTTTTTTTTTTTAAGCCTACCAATTAATAATAAGCACTGTGTCAAATCCTTTATATCTCTCATATAATCATCACATGGGTGCAGGGCAGGGGCAACGTTATCCCAATTGAAGAGGCATGATGAACTCTGAGGATCAAAGAGGGCCAAGAAGCAAGGCTAGTAAACGACAAAGGCTGAATTTTCTCCTCCGAGAAAGCGCCACATACCTCAATGAAAGCCTCCTTCCTGAGGACCCACAGGATAGGGTCGGAATATTACATCTTTTCCCGTCGCTGGAAATAAGACACTCCCCAGGAAGGAACTTTCTGCTTTTGCAAACTGCAAAGCTGCCACGGTCTTTATTCTATTCTCTCTCTTGAGCTTGTCGGATTCAGAACACACTTTCACAGTAGCTCTCCCTCTGCCTCTGTGCTTTCTCCTGCCACCTGTTCCCGGCAGAAACTCCCTACACAATGACATCAACCCTCGAGCCCAGGAGCTGGTGTGCAGGGACAGAGGTCTCAACTGATGCTGGAGTCACCACAGCCTGAGCTGCCCAATGTGGACACACTAAGAACAGGACACACGGAGCAAACAGCAAGCAAGCTCTGCTCAGTCTCTAACCACACACACCACAGCGAACGCTCCTAGTCACCCCACAATTCCACAGCCTCTCTGATATCTGTCCTATTTTTTCCCACCACCCCTGACACTCTCACTCACCTCACTGGGTCCCTGTAGGCCTCATGTCACAGCCTTGAGTAGCTTCCCTAGGCAGTAGCCAAGCTATTATCAATGAATATTCAGCCATGACCCAGAGGCCCTGAGATGAGCAGGCATTAGAAAAGCCTTGGGCAGACTTCCCATAACAGAAAACTTCTTTGTAACCAGGGGCAGTCATCTCTAAGCCCTCAGCTCTGCCAGCATTTTTTAGCTCTAACTGCTTGGAGCACTGCTGGAGAAAGTGGCACTAACAGCGGGCGTGATGGGCAAGAGAGGTCTCAGAGGGGATATACCACAAGCTCAGGTGGAAGGACAGATAGCACGGATTTTCCCAAAGGCCACGTTGTCCGGAACTAAACCCTCCACCTTATTTGCTTGTTGCAAAGAAGATGGAACAGTTGTCTGATTGGCGAGGAAAGCAGCACAGAGGAGAGCTGACCAGAATGCAGCAGCTGGTGAACCCAGCAAACTCGGTCACTGACAAAGTGCCATCAAGTCACAGCACTCTGTCTGAGTGTCTCTCTGACATGTGCTGTACAATCCTCAACCTGTTCCCCACACACCCATCCTCATAAGCTGGTCCCCATCGCTGCCACCCCTGCCCTTCTGTAAACCAGCCTTCTTGCTCTCCCAACAGTGTCATATCTCAAGTCAAATTTACCTCCCTTCCCACCACACTTACTCTACAAATTCTTCAACACTTTAGTTGACAAAATTGGGTCCTCCATCTTTACTTAGCCAAAAGAAAACAGCTTCCCAGGCTTTAAGGGAGTGGTTCTCAACCTTCCTAATGCCACGGCCCTTCAATACAGTTCCTTACGTCAAGGGGGACCCCCCCCCAACCATAAAATTATTTTTGTTGCTACTTCATCATTGTAATTTTGCTGCTGTTATAAATCAGGCGACCCCTGTGAAAAGGGCCTTTGACCCCCCAAAGGGGTTGTGAACCACAGGTTAAGAACCACTGCTCTAAGGTCTCTCAGGCTCCAGCAGGGCAAAAAACTCACCTGGCCTGCCTGCCTCCATCCCACCTTCCCTGACTCATTCCCATCCACAATCCCCCATTTAAAGGCTGACTCCACCCCTTAAGAATACCCCAGCCTGGGGGCAAGCCTCCTAGGGCCCTCCCTAGGAGGGAAACTGAAACTGCCTGAGGAAAAGGCAGCAACTCCACTCTCCCTTTTTCTTCCCCAGCTGGACCCCCACATTCCTCAGTGCTGAGTGAGGAGACCGGTTAGGTGACCCCTGGCAGATACCACCCCCGGAAGAAAATGGGGGGAAGGTGAAAGGGGGGCACTTGTTGAGCTTGTGCATTGGGCAGGGACAAAGCAGGGTAGGCTTCCTTCTCTGCCCGCTGGGAGGTGTCAGGTCTCAGGAGTCAGAAGTCAGGATGGAGTGAGGTGGTCTGGACAGGCAGCGGCAGGGAGGCACCGCACCGACTGGATCAAAGTTGATAAAAACTGAGACAGGCTCCCTTTCTCTCCTCCAAAGGAGACAGGCAGTCCGACAGCCAGGAAAGGGGGACTCCCTTCTGAGGAGTGCTCACATCTCCCCACCCCAACCCCACCCCCCACTCCCCAACCAGGAAACAGGCTGCCAGCCCTGTGCTTACAGCCTGACTGCCAAAACCAAAGTAGGGCGCAGGGAACACCCTGCAACCCACCGATCTCATTTCCCGATTCTTTCTCGCCAGCCTAAACACATTAATAATTAACTTGCCCACCCCGGAGCTCGCCGGCGTTGCCATAAAAGATGAGTAATGGCCCGGTTCCCCCACCCCGGGCCCCGCGCCTGTGGGCTCCGAGCTGGGACCGGCTCCCGGAACAAAGCCCCTGCATTCCTTGGGGAAGGTGTGTCTGAAACCAGACCTGTCACTCGCCGACGCGGGCCCCTCGCCTCTGCCCCGCCGCCTCCGGCCGGGCAAGTGTGGGTGGGGAGGGTGCAGGGGCGGGCGCCCCGGCGTGCCGGGCCGGCGTTACGGTGAGTTGGCCTCTGCTCACCACCCGGCACCCCAACCCCCTCCATCGCTGCCCCCGCAGACTGCACAGCCCCGGGGCCGGGGGAGAGGGGGTGGGCAGGGGCGGGGGTCAGCCATACCAATTTGGAGAAGCCGCGCTGTCTCCTGGCTAGATAATCCTGTTACCACGAGAGCAGCTGCGCTCGGAGCCCTGACGCTTACACCAACCCGCAGCTCCGCGGTGCCCTTCTCGATGGATAACCTAAACCCCCGAGACCAGCTCATTGAATCCTCTCCCCGAAACTCCAGGGACCAGCCGCCGCTCCCTGGCCCGCAGTCACCCGGGGCGAGGAACCGGCTTCCGTCACGCCCGCGCCCAGACACAAAAGCACCCCCGAAGCAACCCACACACTCCGCGCCCTGCCGGTCGGTCGCACAGCCCCCCGAAAGTTCCGGCGCGCGCACACACCTGCAGGCCCCCCGCGGCGGCCCCCGGCAGCCCCCTAGGACGGCGGGGCACGCGTCCCGGGGCGAGCAGCGCCGCGGCTCCATGCGCCCGCTCGGCGGGCCGAGTCCCGGGAGACCACCGGTCAACGGCGCCAGGCGGCGGAGCGCGCCCCGGGCTCAGCAGCGCGCCCGCGGCGCATCGCGCGGCCCCCTCGCCCTCGTCTGGGCCTTCCAGAAGGGCCCACACCCACTTGACATCAGCGCCGACCCAGGCACGTGGCGCAGCGCCAGGCGGCCGACCCCCGTCCTGGATGCCACCGCTCCGCCGGACGGCGGGTCCGAGCGCCGCACATTCCTCTCCTTGCAGAGGGCGCTGCGCGCGCGGGGAGGGGGCGGGCGAGGGAAGGAGGGAGGGAGGGAGGGAGGGAGGGAGGGGAGCGGAGTGGGGAGAGCCTCCGCTGGAGTGGGGGCGGACCTGCTGCCGCCCAGCGGCGCTGCTGCTCGGCGCCCGGCCAGCCACCAGCAGACCTCACTGCTGGTGTCGCAAGTGCCAGTCCACTGCGAAGGCCAGGCTGCGGGCGACCTGTGTTGCCGCCCCCTCCCGCCAAGGAGCCCTCCAAGAGCCCTGACCTTGAATTCTCTGCCTTAAAAAATAGCCTCCTTCCTCACTGGAGTCCTGAGGCGGATTCTGCCCAACAAGGGAAGAAGGTTGGATTGGATGTCGCTGCTGACCCCATCACTGGGAGGCTCCTTCCACTCACCCCCACCCCCGGGGTGGAGTGGGGGCTGTTGTCTCTATACTGGTACCCTCAACTGTGTATCCTTCTTCTCTCTTCTCTCCTCCCCATGTCCTTCAGAATAGGGGACCCACTCACCTAGTTCTGGCCGGCACTCAGGAACAGCACCACCCAGCAACCAACACACACACTTCTCATTCGTTCGCATCCAAAGTCCAGATGTTGGCAGCTTCTTACAAGTACTGGGCCTGCGCACGTGCCAGGGGCAACAGAGAAGATGTACAAACTTCCTACACTGGGAGAGCTTATCATCTAGCCAGAGAGATTAAACAAATATAGAAAACAAAAACAAATATAGAACATAATTACAGTGGTTAAAAGGGTTTTAAGCCAGTGCTGTAAGTGTGTGAGGCAGTTACCATAGAAGTGATCCTGCCTGGGGGGCAAGGCCCTGTATGTACGAAATAGGACGACGCTCCGGAGTATTCAAGGCGACCATCTTTCAGAACCAGATCACCAGGCCTCTCTTCTGAAGCACCTCTGAAGGGCTTTGAACCTCCAGCTTTAAGGTTTGTTGATGAAGGTTGAACAGATACACCAAAAATACACACCAAACCAGAACCAAAGCCACTCGGCGGTCAAGACTGAAAATCCTTATGGGAACAGGCAGCTTCATTTTTGTCTGCTGGGTTTACACCAGCTCTTAACCTTTGCAGTTAAGAGCCCAAAGCCAAATCCACCATGCCAGCAGGGGTCCTGAAAATGCACATTAAAACATTCATTGCCAGTGAGTTCATTCTGATTCAGCAACCTCCTAGGACAGAGTACAATGACTCCTTTGGATGATTTCCAAGTGGGTCGATTATAGTGGGGTTTACATTTCAGATAGTCAGTGTTTTATTCAACAACTTAAACTACTTATCAAAGCCCCCCTGTGCTCTCTCTGCCTCCACCTTTGACTTTTCTTCTCTCTCTTGTGGAACACTGTCTTCCTTTCACCCAGGTTAACACCTATCTGCCCTCTAGTCTACTGCTTCATCTTACCCTCCCCCCTTGGTAACCATCAAAGTCTGTTTCCTTTAGTATGAAAATCATTGTCTTTGGTCTTTCCTTTTAACAGTGGCCTTATACAATATTTGTCCTCTTGTGGTTGACTGATTTCACTCAGCATCATATTCTCCGGGTCCATCTGTGTCATGAGGTGCTTTGTGGTTTCCTCATTATTCTGAAGGAGTTTCTATTGAGTGTATGTACAGACATTTCTTCACCTATTTTCTATGGATTGTTTCCACCTTCTTGCTATTCTCAACAGAGCTATGATGAATGTGGGCGTGCAGGCGTCTGTTCATGTTAAGGGTCTTACTTCTTTTTTTTGTTTTGTTTTGTTTTGTTTTGGGCATCACTGCCCGCGGGTGGTGGGAGTAGGAGGCCCAGCCTTTGCTCCGTGGAGCTGGAATTGAACCTCCATCCCAGTGGGCCACAGTCCCACGCACAACCACTGCGCCACCGGGGCTCAGCCGGGTCTTACTTCTTTAGGACCCAGCAAAGAGAATGCTGGGGCAGATGGCATTTCTATTCCCAGTTGTCTGAAGTTTCTCCACACCACTTTCCTCGGTGGTCGCACATTTTTGCAGTCCCACCAGCAGTGTCGGAGGGTTCCAGTCTCTCTGCACTTGTTCCAGCACTTGTTGGTTTCTGTATTTTAATTTGGCTGTCGATATCAGTGTAAGGTGATAGCCCATCATGATTTTTTGATTGTCTCTCTCAGATGGCTAGTGATAGTGAGACTTTGCTTCAGGATTTTGGCTACCTGGAAGTCTTCTTTAGTGAACTGTGCATGTCCATGGAAGGACCATAAATTTTTATGGGAGCAGAAAGCCTCATCTGAGCAGCGTAGATTCAAACTGCTGACTTTGAAAGTAGCAATCCAGTAGGTCACCCACCGGGACTCCCTAAACCATCTTGATAGTCAAGCCAGGCTACCTTAAGAAAAGGTTTTTTGCTGTTGAGGCATGAATGTGAGAAACTCGCAGAGGAGTGACAGTGCAGGCAAAGACCCCAGGTTATGAAAGCGCGAGGGGGTCCTCTTCACAGCTGGGAGATAATCAAGCAGAGGCAAATAGCCATGACAGGGGCACCCGAGTTTGGAAGAGGGCTAGCTGTCTACCCAAAGAGGCTTCTGTGTGTTTTCTCAGCCTCCGATGGCCCATGACCGTCTGACCTTCAGAAGCGAGCACTGAGCAGGACGACTGGAGTCTTAGTTACTTCTGGTCCCAACTCCATCAGCCACTTACTGTGTGGCCGTACAGAAATCACTGCCACTCCACGCATGGTTTGATTCTCCCTCTAAACAAGGGGGCTGGGCACAGAGCGTGCCTCCATTTGTGTCTCTGTTATTATTCTCGTTCTGTCACGTCTATGATGAACACCAAACCATTTTCTAAATCACAATGTGTAATATTCAGTATGCGTGTTTAAACTGCATAGGCCTTTTCCAGGATGTAGCAAGCAATATTCTCTCTTTGGCTGTCTGCTGAAGATAAGCTGGGGGCAAAAGTAAAAAATGGCCTCCAAGCTGACACGCTTCTCCCGTTATCTGCCCTCTCTCTCTCCCTGTCTCCTGCGAGAGCTGAGAGCACTCACCCTCCCTAGCAGCGCTTATTATTTATTTTCAGGGTGATCAGGAAAATAAGCTGAAATCTTAAGTCATCAGAAAAGAAACAGGCGTGCCGTGGATCATGTTTAAAAATGTTTAATGGTAATTCCCAAGACTGCTGGAAAATAGACCCTTTGAAGGAAGCATGCAGTGTTGTTCCCAGGGCAATGTGGCAATATGAGTGGATGAGATCAAAGTTTTAAGAATGCCCATTTATCCAGAAGGCATAATTTGTGGATGTGCACGATTTATCCAGTTAAGGCTCTATTAACCCTTATTAAGATTGTAGAAGTTTTGTATTAAAATAGAACAGGGTAAAGTTTACAGGCAGGCAGGAACATCGCTGAAAATGTGATCATCACAACCTCTCAACCTTTCCATCCCTGTAGCGATTTCAGGCATTCTGTCTTTGTTCAATAGTTGCAAATGGTTAAGTGTAAATAGGGAGCACTGTCCAGAGCAGTTTAGGATCCTTTTGACTTTGTGCGATCTGACATATTACCCTTTAGGGCCAGGTACCGCCTGGAAGGGGAGAAAGCCAGCAAGCGCCCCCCCCAGGAGAGTCTCCCAAATGTTAACCGCGATGGGAGTGTGGTGGGTTCTTTTTCTTTTCCTCCTTGAGGTTTTTTGTTTTCCAAGTTGTCTTCATACCACAAATATATATGACGTCAGTAATATGCAGTTTAAATAACGGGGCTAAAAACACTCCAGAAGATAGAAACAAAATAGAAATAAGTTTAAAGGGGTGGCTGCCCTTCACATCCCTTCCCCTCTGCCAGCTCTGCCACTGCCCCGACAGCCAAGGACAGACAAGTGCAGCGTCGCTAGGATACCACACAGGAAAAACTGGCAAGGAAATTATTTTTACATTTACCTCCTGGGCTGTGCTTATAATAATGCTTAGAAGCTGAAACTGAAGGGTCCAAAATGAAGCCACCGTGACCATCGACTAATGGATCTGTCTCATGTTCCTGAAACTTCCTGCCAGATATTCCAGTTTCTTGACAAAGTGAAACACGTTAAGGCATAAGCCGGTACAGGGTGTGATCTGAGAACTGCAGCCAGCACCGGGAGCTTCCTCAGCAAGCCCCAGGGCGGACGACCCGGAGGAACTGCAGAATTGGGAGGAGGAGTTGTGCGACACGGGGCCCCTCTCTCTCCTCAAGCATCAGTGAAGAACAACACCCAGGTGCTCATCAACTCCCCAAACAAGCAGCAGCTGCTGAGCCCCATGAAGGCCTTCGACGGGCACTGCAACGTGGTGCTGGGGACCACCGAGAGCAGCAAGGGCAAGAACTTCAAGCCCACCCACAAGAGCAGCTGATTCTCCAAGAGGTTCCAACGAGGGGACTTGATTGTCTTGGCCCTGAGACACCCGTTCAGAGCCAACCCCCCTGGAGGGGATGGTTACTGCATGAAAGGATGTGCTGAACGTCAGGGGAAGAAGGGAACTGGCTCTATGTGGGTCCTTTGGTTCAAGGAAGACTGTAGTTTGCCTCACATTTTGAACTTTTCAAGAATCTCGGGAGCCCTGGTGCAGTCCTGGATGATGAGTTGGGCTCTGACCACAAGTTCAAATCCACCAGCTGCTTCACAGGAAAACGACGTGGCTTTCTATTCTGATAAACAGTTGCACAGAACCCCAAGTGCCATTCTACCTGGATCTACAGGCTTACCATGATAGTGGATTGTTGTTGTTGTTGGAGGGGGCGGTAGAAGAGTATTCACAGAACAGATGGGGAAGCAGAGGTAGGAAAGATAACAGTATTGGCTTTCCCTTGTGTTCTAACTCAGGAATTGTTAAGTCAGGGACAGAAGGCAACTATTAATAAAACTCCAAGTTGGGGGCCTAGATGTCTCCAAACACAATGGGGAAGCCCACCACAGAAGGGTCTGAAGATGAGAGATGTTTGTATTACTTGGCTGCTTTAATTCAATAATCATTTAATCTCCTATTGGGTACCAGGCATTTCAACCACCCAGTTCTCTGCTCAAAATGAAACGCATGACTTTCTAAGCCAGACAGAGCTAGCTGCCTTTAGGTTACACTTTAAATCCACCTAGAGTCTAATGAAGCTAATTTTACTGTTATTGTGTCTATTAAAACAGGGCCTTTGTTTGGAAAGTGAACCGGGGGGAGGCAAACACAGACATCGAGGGCTGGCAATTTTGATTACTCCAGAATTGCTTCTGGGAAGGAAGCAACAGGAGCAAACCCGATTTGTTAAAATAACCTTAGTACGGCCAAATGTATCAGATAGCCCACCCATAAACAACTACACTGCAGCCTCTCTGAGAGCAGTGGAGTACCCCCACATCCAGACCATAGCTCAGGGACAGGAATCAGGCTCCTGTCTTGCCTCCCCAGGAAACGACAAATGGTCTCAGCATCATCACACCTGGGGAAAAGCCGTCTTGTTCCCAGTCCTTGGGTCACCCAAGTGAAGGTGGATGCCAACGAATACATTAAGTAATAAGCACGCCATTGTTGTTGCTCATTGCAGTCAAGTAGGTTTACACACCGTGACAGGAAGTGTAGCAGAAAGAAGGCTGCTGAGTTCTGCACCCACATCATGACCACGGCTATGTTGACGTCTGTGGTCGTAGCTCTCATCTCAGTCCACCTCACTGAGAGCTTCCCTGGTTTCTGCTGGCTCTCTGTGTCATCAAACGTGATGTCATTGTGCAGGGTAGCTCTTTCTGGATGCTACGTCCAAAGTAAGCCAATCGAAATAGACCAAGACAGCTTATTTCTGATTTATGTTTAAACCAAACCACAGGGCACCTGATTTAGCTACCACAGTGGCCTGTGACCAGTGGCCCCCTTGTACGTGCAAGTTTGCCATTACTATCTCAGTTGATTACTTAAAATGCAGATATGAGGGTCCCAGCCCCAGAGAATCTCATGGCAAAGTTCCAGGGCATGCCCAAGAGGCTTTGTTGGGCTGCTTATGATCAGGAGCTCACACTCTGAGAAATTCTAAGCTACGAAGGCCCAGGGGTCTTCAGCTGTACCACGAAAGCAAGTACCACGAAAATAACTCGAATTAAAGCTGAATGGAATCCAATCGGTACTTCAAGTGGGACAACACAAATAACACCAGCACATGAGAGAGAATGAAAAAAGAGTAAAGAGCCAAGAAGCACTGAGCGCATGCTCCAAAATTGTTAGATTTTCAGGAGGAGGAGGATCATGAAGTATCATTAAGACATAGACCAGGCTTACAGGTCAGATAGGCACTGGAGAAATCCTCAAGATGATGGGCCTGGTCATCCTCCAGGCCTGGGACTGAACTCACCTCTGTGAGTCCACTTTAGGTGGAAGGACGGACATATATAAGGGGAATGACAACGCTAGTGAAGTACATACTCCTTAGATCAACCCTGTCCAGGTCAAAAGAACAGCATTTGCCCAAGGACAATGCCCAGAAGGCAGGAAGGGTCAGGAAAGGAGGAGGAATGGCAGCAGCAACAGGGGAATGGCGGGGGAATGACATGGGATAGCACACTGTGGATAGTACATTGAGAGTACATTGTGGAGATTATGATCAGTGAGATGAAACAAAACGTTTATGGATTGCTGAATGGAAAACTGATTATTTGCTTTGTAAAACTTGAACCAGTTCACAATACAAAGTTTCAAGAAATTATATAAAGAGGCCAACAAAGAAGGTATGCTGCAAAAATGTCCTAAAAATACAGTATCCAAAATACAATATCAGTTTTATCAAGCAGTTGATCAATAACAATGCTATAATGCTATCATGAGGAAAAAATATACACACCAACATCTCCATGAACCTAAGTTCAAATCAGGGTTGATCCCCCTACTTTTCAGTTAGCTGCCAATGGTTAAGTACTAAATAAAAGATGGCTGTCAGTCTTTTCAGAAACCCTGCTGACTACCCTATGGCTAGGCGTTCAGCTGCTAACAGGAAAGAGGCTGTTCAAACTCATCAGCTTCTCCTGGGAGAAAGATGAGGCAGTCTGCCTCCATAAAGATCACTGCCTCAGGGGGGACATGGAAAGGGGGAAGGAGGTGGTGTTGACCAACTCAGGGAAAAGGGAACAACAAGTGATCCAAAATCAGTGGCTAGGAGGGTATGAGAGGCCTGGTAGGGATTGATCAAGGGCAATGCAACTGAAATAAATTACTGAAATCCAAGTGAAGACTGAACACGATAGTGGGACAAGAGGAAAGTAAAGGGACATAGAGGGAAAAGTAGGAGGCAAATGGCATTTATAGAGGTCGAAATACAGGCATGTACACAGATAAATATATTTATATGTGATGATGAAGAAATAGATCTATGTGCATATATTTATAGGTTTAGTATTAAGGCAACAGATGGACATTGGGCCTCCACTTAAATACTTCAATGCAAGAACACTTTGTTCTATTAAATCAGCATTCCATGATGCTCACCCTCCCAACATGATCGCTGAAGACAAAAGTGTGGATAAGCAAAAGTGGTGAAGAAAGTTGGGGTGCCCAGCTATCAAAAGACATAGGGTCTGGGGTCTTAAAGGCTTGAAAGTAAACAAGCGGCCACCCAGTTCAGAAGCAAAAAAGCCCACAAGGAAGACTGGAGAAGTTCAGGTGTTGATATGAATCATAGAAGGTTTGGTTTCTGGTTTATGAAGAAAATAAAACCTAAGAGTAATATTGGGAAGCCAGGGCATGAATGTCAGGAAAGGCACCTATAGAAGGCAGCATTTAGGCTACAGTTTAGGGCTGGGCATTTCAGGCTTAAGAACTGATGGGAACAAACCGCAGGGGGTGTTCCTACAAGGAGGCAGGGGCAGTGAAGCTGGGAGTGGGTGAGCAGAGGAGGTGGTGGTAATCGATGAGGCATGTGCAGGAGTGTCAATCGGAGGTGAAGCTGGCCGCCGGGACTGCAAAGAGGAGTTCAGCTCCAAAAATGTGTTGGCAACCATGCCACTAAGGCTTCTTAACAGGACTGCGTGCCGTGCCAGGAGTGAAGGAGAGAAAGGCAAAAATGCCTTCCAGGTGTTTGGCTTGAGCAATGGAAGCCCCAGAGGGAGGGGCAAGTCACAGGAGGAGGAGATGTTGCCCGGTGCCGCTGGGTCCATTTCCAACTCACAGTGACCCCATGGGATGGAGGACAATTGTCCCCTGGGTTTTCTTGGCTGTAATCTTCACAGAAGCGGATCACCAGGGCGCTCTGTCCCATGCATGCTGGGTGAGTTCAAACTGCCAACTTTCTGGGTACAAGTCCAGGACTTAGCCACTGCCTCACCAAAAGGAAGGGGGCCCTCAACCGTCATGAAGAACTAGGGGACTCTTTATGCTTGAGAGCACTAGGAGACAACCAAAGAGAGAGGTCAGGAAGGCAGGGAGTTATAGGAGTTTCCACTCAGGAAGCAGGTTAGGGTTACCAATGGCCACTCGGCTGGGTGGGCAGGGCATGGCTGTGCCTATGGACCTCGGATTGGTTGACAACACCATGGATGAGAAAATCCCATCACAGGATTACAGCGTAAAAAAAAAAACAAAAAACAAGCTGGCTGCCCACGGTGACCCTCGAGAACAGGGCAGAACTGCCCGTGTGAGCCACTGAGACAGTGCAAGGCTCTTTCTCTTGAGGAGAGGCTGGTGGTTTCAAATTGCTGGACTTACAGTCAGCGGCCCACCTCCAGGCCCACCTTGGTTCTTGGATTACAGCTGGAGGTTTCCATTCTGAGGCTAACAGCATCTTGGGCAGCAGGGCCTTCTGTCCAAGCCCATCCGCCTGAACCAGCTTCCTGTGAGCCAATCTCAGCAACATTCTTTCGGGATGACACCCATCCCTGAGAAGGCCCCACGAGACGTCAGGCCCAGGAAGAGAGGCTGGAAATAGGAGCCATAGAAGGGAGGTTATCGGGCATCCTTGTGAGAACAGGGCTTCTGCACCACTCCCCTGTCAACACTCCTTCTTTTGGGCCTCCTATCAGCAGAGACCATCTGGATGTGAGTTCCTGGGACTGCTCACAAGGACTGGGGACCACGATGATGAAAGGGTTTCCAAAATAAGCCTCCCATGTTCGCCTTCTCAGATGGCCGGCTGCCGTCCAGACAACAGCACTTCCAGAAAAAAACCCAACCTCGCTGATAAAAGACTGTCAGTATTGACACCTCCTTGGCTCCAAGGAAGCAGGCGTGGACTAGAGGTCAGGCAGAGGTTGGGCAAGGAGGGAAAAGCAATTTTTAAAAGTTCAGCTAAAATGTCAGAAACATGAAGCAGCCCATGTTTACACAGCGCTTCCCAAAAACTCAGTGCAGCTTCCAAGTAGCTTAAAAAAAAAAAAAAAAAGACTCTATCAACTTGTCCGATGAAATGGCTCTGGAACTGGACAGAAATAGTACCCGGGCTGTCTGCATTCACCCTGTCTCCTTAAGTGATATCGCCTAATATAATTTATACTCTCTCTAGTCCTGACTGCCTTGTCAGTCATATTCTATACCTACTTTCCCTCAACGTGGCAGAGGCACAGGAGAAAACAACAGGTAGGGCAGACGGGGTACTATCTTGACATTCCTGCTCCAGGAACTCCACGGAAGGTGTTTCTTGTGGATATGAATGGGTCCGCGGGGAAGGAAAGACTCTGATTAATATGTACAACGCTTTGATGTGAGAGAAAGAAGATCGCCAGGTGCTGCACCTGCATTCTTCACGTCTTTCCATTCCTACATCATCGACTCTAAGGGAAGGGGGTGAAATCTTACATAAGGTATGGCGAGGCTGGATTGCAGTGCCTTTGGCCACGCCAGCAGGAGCTACAGGCTCCCAGCTCAAAAACGGAGCTACTTCGTCCTCCAAAGAAGACCTGCCCAGGCCGCTGCAGGGAAATCCGAATGACCGGCTGACCCACAAGCAAAACTGGAGTCTGCGGCGTGGGGAGGTGGCACTCCAGAGAGCATGGCCGGTCTCTGATACCCATCTCCACGCAGAACCAGCTTTCGAATGTGAAAGAGCCCACAGCCTGGGAACACAACTTTGGCGACCTGGAATTTCTAAACCGCCACCAGAGTCCCGAATCTGTACTGAGTACCAAGGGGTTGATCACATTTACAAGTCCCCCACGCCCAGGGCCGCCTTCTGGGATTCTCTAACATAAACAAGCAAGTACTGCAGCACCCCGTGTTTTCATGGGGGCTCCCTATGCAGGCAGCAAAGGGGAAGTGCTAATCTTTCTTGGGGAAATGGTCATTGGGGGCAGAGTGGGGGCAGGCAGGCAGTGGGAGAAGAGTCTGGTGGTGTTTTTTGTTTTGTTTTTTCAATCGCCAGAAATCGTTGGGACCAGTTGTCTTGGCACATCAAGAGGCTGCAGCGATGACAGATGTTTCTAACACTCTCTCTGAGCGCCTGCAACCTTGTGGAAGAACAGATGGATCAAAGTAGGCTGCCCAGTTGCAGTTTGAAATGCCTTTTGTTGCCTTGCAGATCTTCAGAGGTTGGACAATCCACATATATACAGTGGGTGGCAACACAGAGTCCCCAATGCACCCCCTTTGCCATACTGGATGACAAATTTTTGGGGTTTTTTTGTTTGTTTGTTTTTAATGAATCCCATTCTAAAAACTAGAGCGATGGTAAAATAATGATGACAGGTGAGACATAATTAAAAAACACGTGTCTGACAAGCTCAGAACCCAAAGCCCCATCTACTGTGGTCATTTCCCACCTCTGCATGCCCAGACACAGGGCAAATCCAATGACTACTTGAGACAGTCGAACTGGGCCTCTCCTCTCCTGCTTCCCCCGTGGCTTTTATGAAATTAACAACAGCTTTAATGCACCTGCACTTCAGGAGGCAGTGTGACAAGGTCAATAAACACATTCACAGCATGCAAAGACGAGGGAAAATGAGTGCTAAGACTACCCTCGCCCACCCCGGGTGTGGGCTCTCTCCCCCCACATTCCAGACCGGCCTGGAATGCAGTAACTGTCAATTGGCAATGTCGGTGCCAGAAATACCCAGGCTGCTGCACTGTTCTAGTGCCAAGAGATAAGAACCCATAACTCAGAATGGCACTTGAGGCCCAGGCTAGTGCACACTGGTTCATTCTCTCTCTCTCTCTCTCTCTCTCTCTCTCTCTCTCTCTCACACACACACACACACACACACACACACACTCACTCACACACACACACACACACACACACAGCACAAACAGAAGCGCATGCACCTTGGAGTCAGACTTGGATTTAGACTCCTACTACTGACGTGACCTCGGGCTAGCAGTCTCCCAAGCCTGTTTCTCTCATTGGGGAGGCACTGTCTGAAGGACCCAGCACAAGACTGAATCTATGGCAGGGACACTCAAATTGTGTTGTTATTATATTTCTTATTGCTAACAATCTCTGGAAGGAGACAGGGGAAAGATGAGTGTGGAAATTTCCCAAACAGCTCTCTGGATTAGAGACTGTCTGCACCCTTAACAGGACCTCAACTTTCAGTGAGGGCTTGACAAGACTTGGTCAGGTTAAGAGCCCTGGCTCCTTTTGCCTTCATTTATCTGTTTAAATGCTTACTGAGGGCACACAGTGTGCCAAGGGGCCCTGGTACCACAATGGTCAAAGAGCGAGGCTACCCATCCACAGGTTTCTACAGAAGAAGGAGGAGGACGCGCTTCACAGAAAGCCTTACAGCCTCGGGAGCTCTAAGGGCCATGTGCAGTGTCCCCCAGGTCACTGTGAGTCAGAACAGGCTCCTAGGCAGATTGTTCTAGGAATGTCGGAGCTGTGTAAGACACTGGAGAACAATACAGCCTTGACCTTGTGGGGCTTATAGTTTAATGGAGAAGACAGCGTTTCAGAGAAATCAGATATGTAAATAAACAGCACCTGTGACTAAGAGCAGTGCATGGCCATCTGTAACATGGTCACCTAAAAGGAGGGCATAACAGCGGCCCGAGGAGACCACACTGGCGTGTGCAGGCCCAGAAGGGGCGCGCAGACTGCCGACAGCTGGAGCGGACCTTGTTCTCCACATCCTCAGAGGGAGAGTGCAGAGGAGCTTTAGTGAGCCAGCGGGGAAGCACTTCACTTTCCCTTCATGACTACGATGTTTTTCCTCTCTAGCAGGAGGAAGTAGAAAACAGTCTCTGACCCATTTGCACCGTCAGGAAGTGCCAGATCAGATGTGACTCACTGCCATGGAGAGGGTTCTGACCGGAAGCGACCAGAAAGGGTAGGGCAGAACCACCCCTGGGGGTGTCTGAGGCTGCGACTCTGCAGGAGTAGAAACCTTCCTCTTTCCCCCAAGGAGCGCTTGGTGGCTTCGAACTGTCTGCCTTGCAGTTAGCAGCCCAACGTGTAAAGCTCCTTAAGCAAGTGTAAACTCAGCATTAGTACAGAACCTAAACACTAGTGTATTTCATGGTCCCCTTCTTCTTACATTTTACCTGGTCCTGATTTCCATTTCCTACCTCTAGTTTATCATGGCTTCCAGAACCGCGACATTTTTTTGTGTGTGTGAAGGAGACAGGACACAAATACAGACTGATGACACTCATTCTAGGCCTAAGGCTTTGAGCCAGCGAGATTCTACGGGGTGCCCTCTGTGCCCCAGCCTGGTGCGATGCCTCCAAAGAGGAGGAAGGAGCTCTGGCTTGGCCCACTTTTCCACTCTTTGACCAGCAGCACGTTCTCTGTGGTGCCTGTGATCTAGCAAGGCAGCGCGTCGTTGCCCATGGTCGCATAGCTTTCTGCCCTCCCAGACAGCTAGCTCTCTCTTTTTGTTCATTTTCCACTGAAACAGCCATTGACCTATATTTACTGTGAACGTACATTCTGAATTTTCCAGGATAGCTCTCCCCTCCTGCATTTTTTTATTTCTTCCTCTTCTCCATCCTTCTGCTAACAAATATATTCTTTTTTTTTTCAAATATATTCTTTTTAATAAAGATAACTCATTAAATAGGTAACTGAGGCTTTCCTTTTATAGGTTCGAAAACATGAACTATATATATGAAAATGCTTCATCCGACTGTCCATCACAATTTCTGGACCAGGAAACAGTCCCGTCCCCCCCTCCCATGGTGAGTTAGGATCCACACGTTGGCGGCTGGAAACAGAATAGCAATGAGGGAGATGTAAGAGAAGCTATTACCATTTTTCAATTTGCAATTTATCTGCACACCATGAAAAAAAACAATAGGTGATTCTCGGGATGAAAAATATCTTTCTTGGGGAAAACTCTTGTTCCCTTTCCTGGGGAGATGAAATGTTTATAAATGATCACTGGATTTCTTTCCAGGAATTGCAAAGTGTATCCCGTATCTTTTGGGGGGTCCTGGCCACCTTTACTGAATCTCTTTGTCCTAGTAGAGTCTCAAGAAATGGTGCTTATCAAACACAAGTGTCCCCAATAAGCCAAGAGGCTTTCCACAGGCAAGTTCGGGTGCCAAACAAAGGCCAAGGAGTGGCTGAGACCAAGTTTAAAACTGGCTGGGGCTTCCCCACAGAGGCAGAGACATCGCCATGTGCTTCCACGTGCTGGGGGACCCAACAGCAGTGCAATCTAGTTCATCTCTACAGCAGGAGTAGAACCAAACCCCGGAAGCCGCCTCCCAGAAACAGCCGGCAGCGGCTTCAGCAACGGAAAGGGGTGGGAAGTCTTGTAAAGGCAGCCTCCCTGCCCACCTGGTTGGGGGGGGCAGCCAGCCCCTGAAGTAAGCAGCTGTCCTTTAGAAACAGTGCCCAGGGTGCTCTGGTGATTTGCTGCCTGCCCTCACCAGCGAGAGCAAACAGCGATGACCAAGCAAGGTACGGTGCCATAACTGCCTCGCTGGAGCATTCCATAACGCCAGGAACCCAGACCTGTGTCCTTCTGCTTGTTGTTGTTTTTTTCTTTTTTTTTTTTTTTTTTTTGGGGGGGGGGACGCATCACTCTGCTTCTTTTCTTATGGAAAATGCACATAACATGAATGCTTTGTTTTGGGTACATATCGAGAGAGAAATAAGATATAAACATTTTCCAACTCAACAATCTACACACAAATAATTTAGTGACATTAAGTTCATCATGGCAAACAACCATTACTGCTATCCTTTTCTAAAGGCATCTACTACCACTCAGTGTCCCCTAAGCAATGGCTCTCTTCTCTCACTCCCTCCCCCTTCCTGCTCCCCGCCCCTCCAACCCCACGCCCCCATCCTCAGCCCTGATGACCAGCAACCTCTGGAGCAAAAGATACACGGACAGCCCAGGGAACCAGATGGGGCGATTCTGCTTTCTGAGACAGAACCACTAGGACTGGGTCTCTACTGGATATCACACCATTCAAAGTCCAGATTTCACCTACTTTCCTGTGAAAAAGAAAGTGGTTTCCAAGGCATTACTAAACCCGCAGCTTACAGAAAGAGGCACCCGAGGAGAACACGACTCCATTTCAAGCTTCTGGCGGCCCGCGGACCCCTTCATGCAGCCTCACGGACTCACACAATGTCTGGAACTAGAAGTGATGGCAAGAATAGCCATCTTAGAGAAGACTGACCACACAGCATCACCGAAAATAACCTTACGTGATATGATGTTAATCCTCACACTATCCTTTGAGCAAGGTATTTTTAATGAACTTTTTATATATAAGCAAATGAAACCTCAATGCATATGTAAACTTGCCCAAGGTCACACAGTCAAAAGGCAGGTAAGCTGGGAATGAAACCCAGCTGTGTGTGTGTGTGTGTGTGTGTACTGAGCCCTTTTTTTTTTAATTTTTTTTTAGGCATCACTGACCTGGTGGTGGGAGTAGGAGACCCAGCCCTTGCTCCTGTGAGCTGGAATTGAACCTCCATCCCAGTGGGCCACAGTCCTGAGCACAACCACTACGCCACTGGGGCTCAGCCCTGAGCCCTTTTTAAAAGCTAGAATCTTCTGTCAAAACCCAATATATAAAGTAGTCTTATGTGTGAAGATTCTGAAGGCAATAGGAACATAATAATGATGAATAAGCATATCTTGAATTCAACCTCTTTTTGCCACTTTCACTCCACCCTGATTCAATCTACGGTCATCTCATTTAGATAATTACAAAACCCGTGCAGGCTCCCACCTCCCAGCCTTGCCTCCATCCCCATCAGCTAGCTCAATTTAGATAGCTAGAGATCCATTAAAATATGGTTGACTATTTCACAGCTCTGTCCACAAGCCAGCAGTGACTTCCCAACTCATTTGAAGAGAGTCGACCAAGGCCCTGATGCTGCCCCTTCCCCACACCCATAGCCATACCAATGCTTACTCCCCCCAGCAGCCCCATCCCACACGGTTCCAGCCAACCTGGCCTCCGGAGCCTGCGCCCACCCACCCTTACCCTCTAGTTGGGATTCTGTTCCCTCGGTTATCCAGCTGGCATGCTCCTTCAGGTTTCTGTTCAAAATTCTCCAATCAGTCAGGCACTCCCAGGCCAGAAAATATACACACAACCCTCCATCTGCACTCCCTACCCCTGCACCTTACTTTCACATTTCCCGTGGCACTCAAACCATAAGGCATTCCACAGACAGTACTGACATATTTGTCTGTCTCTCCCACTACAAGCGCGTCCACAGAAGACAGTCTTGTGGCTTTGTTCATTACTGTGCCTCAGGGCTTAAAACCGCACCTGTCTCATAAAAGGCCCTCAGTAGGGGATCGAAAAGATACTACCCTTCACAACAACCAAGCACAAATTGAAATATCTAGGGATATACCTGACTTAAAAAAAAAAAAAGGATTTGTACGAGGAAATCTACTGAACACTATTACAAGAAATCCAGAGTGACCTCAACGAATTGGGGTCAAACTTTGCCCTCTTGTAAGGAGTTAGTGTCTCAGAAACTCAGAGGCTGACCTACGGGGGTCACTCTGAGTCAGAATCAACTCAATGACAGAGAGTTTACTTTCATTTAGATGCTGAGGTCTAAGAGGCGTCCTGGTGGTGTAGGGGGTTACCACTGCGCTGCTAATCGCAAGGTCAACGGTTCAAAACCATCGACTGCTCCGCGGGAGAAAGATGCAGCTGTCTAGTCATCCTTCTATAGCCTCAGAAACACAGTGGCTACAACCATGGGCTCAAACCTAACAATGACAGGGAAGCCACAGGACCAGCAGGCTTTCTCCCTGTTGTACACAGGCTCCGTAGGAGTCAGAACTGACAGGCTGGCTAAGAGTCGCAAACAAACAGAAAGGATAAACTACGAGCAGGCTCGGAGGGGAGGCGGAAGGAACCCTTACCACTGCTGATGGGAATACAAAACGGCAGCTTCTGTGCAAAGCAGGATGGTGTCTCCCCAAAAGCCGAAAAGCAGGCTGACCACATGATCTAGCAATTCTACCCTGAGGTCTATACCCCGTCTCCAAAACAAGAGGCTGGCACACCAAATGTCACTGCAGCACTATTTACAGGAGCCAAAGGGGGGGAATCAACCTACACGACCATCACACAGTGAATGGATAAACAAGATGTGGTACATGCGCACAGTGGCGTACTGCTCGCCCAGTAGGGGAAATGGAGTCTTATACACGTGCACGGCAAGGATGGAGCTGGAAGATACGCTGAGTGAAAAAAGTCAACTGTAGAATAGCAAATAAGATTGTCCTCACAGAGAAAAGACAAACAACTGTGTGAAGAGCAAAGTTGACTAGTGGTTGCCAGGGAAAGAGAGGGGCTTAATGGTGAAGGGCAATGGCATCGATCATTAAGGGTAGAGTTGCACAGTCTATTCTGTAGTTGCTGTCAATTTCTACACCGACAGAAAGTTGACAAAAATCGTGTGGAAGATTATATTTACAATTTTAAATAAGATGTTCTTGAGCCTGCTTATGTACAGCCCAAATCGACATTAGATTTAGTTCCTTGGTTTGGAGGCTAAAGGTCAAGGTTTCAAGGGACATCCCAGTTAAATGGTCTCATAACATAAGTAGTGTCTCTGTTCTACTGCCTAGTTGAAGACGTAGTGTCTGGGATCTTATTGTTGAATCCATCCATTTTTAGTAATCAAAGGCATTGTAAATTAAAAAAAAGAAAGAGAGAGAGAGAGGAAAAAAAAAGATACAATGAATAGCCACATATGTATGTTCCCAGTTGCCTCTGGTATTCAAATTGGTGGGATGAGGCCTATTTCTTCAGCTTCATGCCATTACAAAGGCTCCCCACCAGATGGCAGCATGCACTAAAAGTGGGATGCAGTTTTCCCATTAAATCCCAGCAGTTGAAAATGTAGGTAGGCACTGTATGCCTGATGGGTCGCTAAATGCTTAAAGCTTGCAAACAGTCATCCACCATAGAACACTTGGTCTCTGTTTACCTGGGACCATAGAGCAAGAAGGGCAGCCAGGAGTAAGAGGGGGCTATGGGAGGCCTCCATGAACAACTGACCAACTTCCTCCTGTTCCCTGTTGAATGAGGCCTGGGTACTATCTCTGAACATCATTTTGATTGAAGTTTCCATAGAAGAACCCTGATCACAGAGGGAACACATAGAACAGATTTCCAACTTCTTATAAACTCCAGTTCTCCTTAGAGGAGTGGTTCTCAACCTGTGGGTCGCGACCCCTTTGGGGGCTCCAACCACCCTTTCACAGAGGTCACCAAATTCATCAGAGTAGCAAAATGACAATTATGAAGTAGCCACAAAAATAATTTCATGGTCAGGGGGTCACCACAACATGAGGAACTGTATGAAAGGGTCACAGCATGAGGAAGGTTGAGAACCACTGCCCTAGAGACAGAAAATTGCATGAAACTATTGTCCTGAAGTCTTCTTAAAAACCAAACAACAGTTCGAGTTAACTAGTACAAACACACCTTAAAGTGCTCGCGCACGCGCGCGCGCGCACACACACACACACACACACACACATACATCTTAAGCATTTTATTCTTTTAAGAACTATCTATATGGGATCCAATTGACAATGAAAAGTCAACAGATGCACCAGGGACCTCACCCAATGCCATCAAGTCAGTTCCGACCCGAGTGGCCCTGTAGGACAGAGCAGAACTGCCTCACTGGGTTTCTGATGTTGTAAACTAAGTCACCTCTTCCCCCTACAGACATAGAATTTTAAAACCCAAACAGACAAACCCACTGCCACTGAGTCGAGTCTAACTCACAGCAAGTCTATACGGTTTCTTAGCCTGTGAATCTTTATGGGAAATTGCCTCTTCTTTCTCCTGAGGAGTGGCTGTTGGGTTTGAACCTCCAGGCCTGTGGTTACCAAGCCAGTGCTTACCCAGCAGCACCGCCAGGGCTCCTTAGAAAACAAAAACAAAAAACAAACACTGCCATCAAGTCAATGCTGAATGATAGTGACCTAGTGACCTCCAAGACTAAGAGAGGGGCCGAATTCTTAACCACTGTACCACCAGGGACCATCGTGGGTCAGTAAATCTAGGTTAACAGAGGAGGAAAAACTCCGAAAAGGAGGAAGTTGGGTGCATAACCTACTCAAAGATAGTGGTCCATGTGACTGGGTTGTACCTGCAGAAACAACTGGATTGGTATGTGCTTTACTGTGTATAATCTCAACACCAAAACCTTTGAAAATGGTAGGAAGAATTCTACCATGAGGGCTCTTAGCGATGTTACTGTCGAGATGAAGAAGCTGCTCTGGACTCCCCAAAATGCTGCTCTTCCGAGAGGAAACCAGTGACCATGTGGCTAGTTCTTGGGAGCTAAATTCTTTCTTCTCAGCTTCACTGTGTGAGTTCCTGGCCAAGTCTCCCACACTGTACTCGGGGGAAGAGAAGAACCTAGGGGTGGATGAGGGGGAGGACGCAGACGATAAGAAGGAAGGGTGAGTGCTGTTTTCATTGGCATTTCATAGCACTTTGATCCAGGCCTATGGTTAAAAAATGAATTGGCCTGTCCGCTGTAGAGAGCTGTCTTCTGGGCTTGGCAGCTCACGATAAAAGTTCCATCTGAGCAAAGTACTTTATCCACTTAGGCAATTTTCTTCTTGCCCCTCCCAGAGATGTTAGGAGACTATCATATAAAATAGTAGATACACCACGGAATGCCTTTTAGACCGAGTTTCACAAAGTCTCCACTTTAAGAAAAACACCAGGGATAATAAAACATCACTGCAAAACATTAAGGTTGAGCTCAGTGATTTGAAATAACTGTTTTGGATCTCCACTACCAATGGAAGACCCTGCTTCTGAATTAGCCCCCACAAAGCCAACTTAAAAGCAAAAGCCAAAATGTCTGATAAATGCATATCACATATACAAATTTTCTAGTAGCCATTTTAAAAATAGTAAAAACAAGTGAAATTAATTGGATAACATTTTTCTCATACCCAATATATTGAAAATATTCTCAACTTGGCAGGTAATCAAAGTAAGATTATGATGGCTACTTTGCATCCTCTTTTCAGTACTATGATATATGAGACTTCAAAAAATTCATGGAGAATTGGAAAGATGATGGTGCCTGGCTATCAAAAGATATAGTGTCTGGGGTCTAAAAGGCTTGAAGGTAAACAAGTGGCTGCCTAGCTCAAAAACAACAAATCCCACATGCAAGAAGCACATCAGCCTGTGTGATCACAAGGTGTCGAAGGGTATGTGATCACAAGGTGTCAAAGCAGGCATCAAAGAATAAAAATCATATCATTGTAAATAAGGGGGGCATGCAGATTGGGGACCCAAAGCCTATCTGTAGTCAACTGGACATTCCCTTACAAAAGGGTTGTGGGGAGGTGATGAGACAGTCAGGGTACAGTGCAGCCACAATTAAATATGCAACTTTCCTCTAGTTCCTCAATGCTTCCTCTCCCACCACCACCCCCAACTATCATAATCCCAATTCTACCTTACAAATCAGGTAGACCAGAGGATGTACACTGGTACAGATAGGAACCAGAAACATAGGGAATCCAGGACAGATGATCCTTTCAGGAGTGATGAGAATGGTGATACCGAGAGGGTGGAGGGAAGGTGGTATAGAAAGGGGTAACCAATTATAAAGATCTACATATAACCTTCTTCCTGGGGTACAGGCAACAGGGAAGTGGGTGGAGGGGGACATTGGACAGTGTAAGATATGACAAAATAATAATAATTTATAAATCATCAAGGATTCATGAGGGAGAGGGGAGGGGGAAGCAGGGAGGGAAGAGAAATTTGAGGAGCTGATACCAAGAGCTTAAATATAAAGCAAATGTTTTGAGAATGATGATGGCAACAAAGGTTCAAATGTACTTGACAAACAATGGATGGATGGATGAATGAATTGTGATGAGTTGTATGAGCCCCCAATAAAGTGTTTTTTAAAAAAGATTATGGAATTTTCACATGCATTTTAAGTCCCTTGTATGCCCACAGTGCACTTCAGGCCAGGCAAGCTGAATTCCCAGTACTCAATAGCCATGTGTGGCTCCACAAACAAGCAACGCAGACACAGAGGCACCGAGTCCATGTGGACTCATCAGGTCCCTCCAGAACTGAGCAGAACTACCCCTGTGAGGTCCACGGCTTTTCAACATCAACTGGAACAGAATGCCTCCTCTTTCTCCTTTAGAAGGCCTGGAGGGTTGGAGTAGCCCACCCACACTACCACCCAGGCTCCCTACATGTGGCAAGTGGCTACCTTTGTCACAGATGAAAGTTTCAAGTCCCTCTCATAAGCACCTGGCCCCCACCTGCTGAAGCAAAGTGTGTGGTAAGATTAGAGCTCAGAATTACTTAAGCGCTTGTAGTTAAAGAGGCTTTTAAGAACAAGAATGCACTATATTGGGCCAACTCACAAGCTTTTGCTCATTATTTTACAATAGAACTCGCACATCCTGTCAAAACCAATCACAGGCTTAAAAGATAAACGCTGTGCTGAAATGACTCTGACTGAGCCCCTGGGAGGAGAGGTGAGGTGGGGCTTGACCAGGAGGAAGAGATGATTATAACAAAGAAATACAAATGATGATTCCTCAAACTCTGGAGTCCACATGAGGGTCTCCAATTGACCATCCCATCAGATAGCCATACTCCCAGATACTGATGACCGAGAGCCTTAGCGACCAGGGCAGCTGGAGCGCCCCCAGGTAGACAGAGGTAGACCAAGAACAAAGTCTCAGAGACCGGTGTTCTGACTGCGTTCTCAGAAGGAGCTCCAAAGCAGACCCTCCTGGAAACACTGGTCAAACATGCAAGCTTCCAGGCCTTGCCCAGCTATTTGGGAGCAGTCGGGGGTAGGAAAGGACAGCAGGGACTGAATTTTTAAGGCATTTCCCAGGTGGCCTCTTTGAGCACACCTTGAAAGTAGGAGTCTAGCTCTCCTTTAAGAAAATCCAGTGGGGGGAAGGGGAGAGGGGAGAAAGAAAATCCAGTGAGCAAAATCCACAGTGAACAAAGCAGGGTGCTTCTCTCCATCCGCAGAATTCTTCCTCTGAACAGCGCTGTTGACGGTGTTCCTTTCACTTATACTGGGGCGTGTTACAACAGATATGTTTATGAGATGCTTTGAATTCCTGCTGAGCAAATTGTTGGCGAGATATCTATAACTGCATTTTCAGTGACCTTTCTCCAAAGATTCTCAAGAAACTTTATATTCCGGCCTTGGTAATAAATACAATAGCCAGTGTTTACTAAGCATTTATTCTGTTCCATGGCATATATTATCTCATTAAGTTCATGTTAACAGTCCTCTGAGGTTGGGGTGACTATGATCCCTTGCTCAATTTACTGATGAGGAGATTGAGGTCCCAGCAAGATTGATTTGAAGGAGGTTTGCAAGACGCAAAAACATTGTCATTATTGAACACTAGCAGAGACTGCGTATCCTTTATATGGGTTTCTTCCTTTTACCTCACCACCAAAGGAAGGAAAAACATACCTCACCTTAATCCGGCACACCAACAACCTTGAATTCCTTAAGAATAGCTTCATCTGATACCAGAGTTATACCAGAGACTTTAAAAGCCCTGAAGTCATGGATGAATGGACGGGTGGATGGAGGGATGGATGGATGGATAGAAAGATGGATGGATGGAAGAAAAACCCAGATCATTCAACTTTATCGGCTGAATAAATAGAAGCTCCATGAGGTTTCAAAGTCAGAGGTCAGATTGAAACTTTGACCAGGCACTTTCTGGAGGAGAGAGGGTGTGGGGAAATGGAGTGGCAACCCCGCTGATGGCAAGCAGCTCTGGAGGAGGAAGGCGCAGCCCTGGGATGGAAAGCCAGATCACAGGGTGAGTGCAGGCCTGCTTGGGAACAAAGGCCCTAGGACGTCTTGTGTGTGCACTCTGTGGCCTGGAAAGGCACAGACGCTTCGCAGTCTCCTTCCAGATCGCTGGTGCTTTGGGCTTTGCTGCTAAGAGATGGAACATTCCCTACTGGGGTGGGTTGAGCAGTGGCTCTCAGACACCTTATTTGGAAATAGGGTCTTCACAGAGCTAACCAAGGTAAGGACCTCTCGATCTTTTAGAGCAGACCCTAGACCCAGGGACAGGGATCAGGGATCTTGGCAGAGGCAAAGAGGAGAAATCGATGCAGGGGATCCAATGTGAGGATGGAAGCAGAGACTAGGGTGAGCTGATAACAGTCAAGGATGCAGGAGAAGCTGGAAGAGGGGACAACGGCTGAGGCCGGAATCCTCGTTGAGAAGTCAAAGGTAACTTGGCTTTGTTAACACCTTGATTTCCAAATCCTGGCTTCAGAACGGTGACTGAATGAATATGCTCACAGTGCCTTAAGCCACCCACTTGGGGCCAATGGGTTACACCCGCCCTGGCAAAGGAAAACACCTGCCCGACAACCCAACAACCCAATCAGCGCAGTTGAGCCACAGACAAGAAGCAGGGAGGCTGTGGTGTCTACGTCTGCAGAGTCGGAAGTCAAAGCTCCAGCAGCGCCATGGAGACAGCACCTCATTGGCCCAATTCTCCTCACATCCTCCCCTACGCTGTGCTGAGAGCTGGGAGTCAGAGAGCCCCAGGCCACAGGAGGGGAACAGGAGGCCCTGGAGAAGCTCTGGGAGAGGCAAGGTGTCTGGCGGGGTGATTTCAACAGGCAGGGACTAATTTCAATCTTCAGTCAGCAGGCCTCGGGCCCCTGGGCTAATTTTAAACTTCACAGGCAGCAAACCCATGGCTTTTTGCTGACCATTGCCTTCTTACTTCTCTGACCTTACCTAGGCAAGAGCCCAGCACAGACAGAGCATAACCAGGCTCGTGCTTGGTGCTGACCTGAGATGGCTCCGTCCATAACCTGGAGACACAAACAGGCCTAGTACTTACCCACAACCAGTAACAACCCTGAAACTCAGCTCACTCAGCATTACCTCCATTGAGTCCCCCTCTGCGGCATCAGGGGCTTTCCCCAGGAAAGAAACTTCTGCTCTGGCTAGCCCTTTGTGGTCCAGGAGTCCACGCTGCAGTCTGAGAGACCAAGAACCCCCAGATCCAGCATAGCGGGTGCAGCACTGCCACTTACCCTGGGGCCCCACCTCCATGCATCTGCTTCCAGCTCCAGCTCTCTCGGCCTGCCTTGCTACAGCCATGATGGTGGTCAACGTTGGCCAGGGGAGCCGAGACCCACACAGGTCCTCGTCTTGCCCAGTGTCTTCTCCCCAAACATTTAGTCACTGAAGAACTGTCAGAGCTCCCTACCCCCACTACCCCACACACCCCTCAACGCATGAAACTCTCCTTCCTCGCTGCAAACACTTGCTGTACCTCAACTCTAAAATGAGGACAGAGGAGAATTTTGCCACTTGAATTTTGAAACCGAATGTGTTTATATGGCTTGGGAATCATTGGGACTTCTGTGTTTACTTTTCTGATGTGTTGACAGAATTTCACTTTAAAGGTTTCCCGGGAGGTTCACAGAAGTGGGATGCACACAGGAGGCCATAAACCTGCCCACAAAACCCGGCGTTGGTGCCTAATTAGAGTGGCAAACTGGGCTCTGTGGAAGCTCCTGGTTCTGGAGAGAAATGTCTGAGGGACCCAGCATGCTCATGACTGACAGGCCCCAACTTGCTGAGGGTCTTAATGAGCACTCAGCTAGGGCTGGGCTAGCGCCACCCACCACACTGGGGACAACAAGCCTCCCCGCCCACCCCCCCTCCCCTAGCCTTGGCTCTCCAAGTGAGGACAAAGGGGCATTCTCAAATCTCAAGTCCAGCCTAGCTGAGGAATGCACTGGCCACTAATCTCTGGGGCAACATGCAAAGTGAGTTGGTCATTGGCCTGATGGTCTCAACATGCAAAGGCATCGGAATCTCCTAGGAGCTTTTAAGGAATACAGAGGCCTGGGCGCCACAGGACCCAGGGGCTGTCTTCTTCTGCTGACCTCGGGCTGACTAGGCCACTGTTTTCTCAAGTCCAAAACCCAAAGTCACTGCCCTCAAGTGGACTACTGGTTACAGCCACCCTACAGCAGAGGTTAGAATTACCCTGTGGGTTTCAGAGCCTATCACTCTTTGTAAGAGTCGAGAGCCTCATCTTCCTTCAGAGGAGCAGCTGGCGGTTCTGAACTGTGAGTCTTCCTGTTAGGAGCCACACTCGTAGCACACTACACCATTGGGGCCCCTCTGTGAATAGGCAATAAGTATCTGCACAAACAGATAAGTTCACAGATCCACAGACACATACTCACAGCACAGGCACACCCAGGGCTGTGTGAGTTGCGGGGCAGGGTACAGGCGGGAGACCACACACCAAGCTCTTCAAGTTCATGAGATCAGGAGAAGCGGGCGAAAGCTCAGAAATTTGGAAGCAAAAATAAAAGCACGCAGTAAGAAGGGGTGTTTTCCCATCAAACATCAGATGTTTTAGGAAGACTTGACCATGAGCTCTGGAGTCCCCACAACCATGCAACATTTCCCCAACTCCCCCATCTCCAGGGGCCTCCTCCGTGTAGAAGGAGCACGGGCCCCTTTCCCAAGTGCCAGGTCTGCACGGATACCTCACTTTGTCATCTCACCATTGTGTTAGAGCAGGAAGTACCGCTAGTCCTCCACAACCTGGGTCCTTCTGCCACTGCTTCCTCTCACGTATATCCATGCAGCTGACCCCCAGCCACTCAGTCACTCCCCCATGGCTGGCTCCTGGGGCCCCTTCTCTCTGAAAGGCCCAGCCCCTTTCCCCCTTCTCCCCATCTCTATCTAGTGAACTCTTATCAGTCCATCCTTTCAGAACAGCACGCTAACTCCTTTGTGGCCCCTCCCCTCGGCTAGGCTTCCATCTAACCCTTCTCTCTCCTGCAGGTGGAAAGGGGCAGGCAAGGATCCTGCTCACCTCCCGGGCCTCATTTGAAGACACTTGACGCCAGCCAGGGAAATGCATTTACAAGGTTGGCTCATTGCCCATCAAGCCAGGCATTCTCAGATTTCAATGAGAGTAAGATCATTGCAGGGAGGGGGATGGTGACTTTCATAAAAATTCAGACTCCAAAACTCTGAAAAGGAAATCAGAAAAGCAACAGCATTTATAGTAACCACCAAAAAGATGAAATCCTTAGGAATAAACCAAACCAGTGCTGTAAAACACTTACACTAAGGAAACAACAAAATCCAACTGCAGGAACCAAGAGAAAGCTACAGATGGAAGAACACAGCTTGATAGAAAGACTTGACGTTGTGGAAATGTCAATGCCACTGCATGAGAGTTTAAGTAGACGCTGGTCCCCCCCACACTATGAGCCCACACAGAGATGGCAACAATGGGCTCAAATGTAAGAACATTTGTCAGAATGGAACTGAAAGGGACGTGGGTTCATTCTGCTGTTTGCAAGGTCACTGTGAGTCAGAACCGATCCAGTGGTACCTAACAACAAGTTTGCAGAATACTATGGCTTATAGTGGAAGCCCTCAATCCATTTTTGAGTCTCTACAAAAATCCAGCTTTTCACTGCATTCTTTCTGACCATTTAACCATTAATATGAATAACTTTATCATCAGTCATAGTGCATTAGAAAACAGAATAGACTTTGGGGCAGGGTGTGGCACCTCATCAGACACACTAGAAAACACTCATAAAGGTCAAAAACAGACCTGGAACTATTTATAGGCTTTTCTTTGTTGTTGTTGTTGTTGTTGTTGTTGTTGTTGTTTGGGTTTGCTTTATTTTGTCTTTGTGTCTATTATTGTTTTTGCATGTATATCTACATAAGATAGGTGGGATAAACAATCCAGAGGAGAAAACAACTGGACTGACAGTTCCTGGGGGACATGGGAGAGGGGAAGGTGGGGGAAAGAAAGGGTGCAGTCAACAAACCCAGGGACAAGCGAACAACAAGTGATCTAAAATCACTGGCAAGGAAGGTGTTGGGTGCCTGATAAAGTTTGATTAAGGGCAATGCAGCCAAGAGGAATGACTGAAACATGAATGAAGGTCAAATATGATAGTGGAACAAGAGGAAAGTAAAGGGAAATAGAGGAAAGAACTGGGCGGCAAAGGACATTCAAAGAGGTCGAAATGCAGGCATGTACATATGTAGATATATTTTTATATAATCAGAGGAAAATAGATCTATGTACATATGCTAAGTATCAAGGTAGCAGCTGTACATTGGGCCTCTACTCAAGCACTTTGTTCTAATAACCTGGCATTCTGTGATGCTCACCTTCCCAACATGACAAAGTGGATATAAGCAAATATGATGAAGAAAGCTGATGGTGCCTGGCTATCAAAAGATAGAGCATTTGGAGTCTTAAACGCTTGAAGATAAACAAGCGGTCATCTAGGTCAGTAGCAACAACGCCAACAAGGAAGAAGCACACCAGCCTGTGTGGTCATAGGGTGTGGATGGAATCAGGTATCAGGCATCAGAGACTCAGAACAAAAAAGCATACCCATGTGAATAAGGAGGAGGGTGGAATGGAGACCCAAAGTCCCTCTGTAGACAATGGGACATCCCCTTACAGAAGGGTCACAAGGAAGAAATAAGCCAGTCGGGGTGCAATATGACTCTGATGAAACACAACTTTCCTTTCATACCCTCCCCCCCACTATCATGACCCCAATTCTAACTTACAAATCCAGCTAGATCAGAGTATGTACACTGGTATAGATAAGAGTGGGAAAGACAGGGAACCCAGGACAGATAAACCCCTCAGGACCAATAATGAGAGTAACAATACCAGGACGGGAAGGGGAAGGTGAGGGGAGAAAGGGGGAATCGATCATAATGATCAATATTAACATTAACATTCCCCCTAGGGGATGAACAACAGAAAAAGCGCGTGAAGGGAGACAGCAGTCAGTATAAATCGTGAAAAAAAAAAATTATAAATTATCAAGGAGGGTGGGAGAGGGAGGGGGGGAAATGAGGAGCTTATACCAAGGGCTCAATTAAGAAGAAAATGCTTTGAAAATAATGATGGCAACATATGTACAAATGTGCTTGACATAATGGATGGATGTATATGGATTGTGATAAGAACTGAAAGAGTCCCCAATAAAATGATTTTTAAAAAGAGAAAATATATTCCTCTTACTCCCCATCCATGGAGGGGTAGCTTAGCCCTTATCGACTTACCTAGGCTTACCCTTAATGGAAATTGGGGCATTGGGGGTCACAGGGTCATGACTACCTTGGTTGGAGGTCCTTGACCCAATTTTAGAAGTTTTTCTATCTAGAGTAATGTATGTGCCCCAATCATGGTGCCATTCCTGCTTCTGTAGTCCTGTCAGCAACTGTGATATACTGACATGCCTCTAACATGTTTTTGTGACAGCTTCTTTTGTACTGCCTTGTCCTGTTTAAGTGGCCATGTCTCTATAAACCCTTGTAAACACCATGATGGTCTAGTGCTGACAGTCTCCTTCAACTAGATAAATTTTCTGTCTTGTCTTTGCCCTATTTAAGACGTAAGAAATGTATCTCTTTAAACTATATTTGAGATTTAGGGTTTTTATCATCTTCTACAACACTATTCATGGTAATCTACAGGTAAAATACAATCATGACACAGATTCCACCAATGATCTTTAAAGAGGTGGAAAAACAAACCAACAACTTTATATGGTAAGAAAAGAGACTTCAGGTGGATTGAACACTACTAAAAAAGAAAAATCAAGGGGTCAGGGTTTGTTAAAAAAAAAAAGAAAAAGAAAAATCAAGTAGAAGAGCTCACACTTTACAATCTCAGAACCTATTTACACAAGCCAGTAACAAAAGCATATGTGATTACCATGAGCATATTTCTATATATGTACCGCATTTTTCAGCCCATAAGATGCACCTGACCAAAGGACATGCCCAGTTTTTACAGCAGGAAAACAAGAAAAAAAATATTCTGAACCAAATAGTATACTAGTATACTAAAATATTCTGGTGTACCACACCTCGGACCATTAACACACCCTTGCTCCCCCACCCACCCACCCCACTTTGGGGGGGATAAAAGTACATCTTATGATCCAAAAAATACAGTACTTACATGTAAATACACATACTGCAAATATATCCTAGTATTGTCAAGTGTACTGAAATTATGTAACTGCCCCAAGGGGATAGGAAGTAGCAAAAACCAGAGAACAACTGGTTTATGAATGAGTGAATGTGGAGGCAGGAGAGGGGTCACTGAGAAGGAAGAGAGTGGGGAGAGAAGTCAGAGAGTAGGCAGAGAGCGAATCAGGGTTTTCTTTGAGCTGAAAAGGGTTTCCCCTTTATGAGACCATGTCCTACAATCCAGGGCAGTGGTTCTCAACTTCCTAAAGCCTCAACCCTTTAATACAGTTCCTCATGTTATGGTGACACACACACACCCCAACCATAAAATTACTTCCTTTGCTACTTCATCACTGTCATTATACTATTATTATGAATGGGGCGACCTCTGTGAAAGGGTCATTCGACTCCCAAAGGGGTCTCCGAGACCCGCAGGTTGAGAACCGCTTATCTAGGGGAAGAGCCCATGAGGAATCAACCATTACGGACATGACCATGGCTATGAAGTCTCAGGTTAAGGCAGAGCAGCCCTCAAAGAGATGGAAGAAAAACTTGCATACCAATGATGGGAAGAGAAGGCTCAAGGGATGGAGGTATCCCTAACACAAAACTGTCACCCGATGAGGCAGGAAACAAGAAAGAATGTTGGGATGTAGGAAACTCAAAGCTGTGAGAGAATCAAAGAGGTTGTGCACACACCTCAAGGAGTGAGAGATTTCCTTACACTCTAGTACTCAAATCTGGCCAGACCTGCTGCTGGGACCCCACAGGTATCTTATCTCTCAGTCACACCTCCACGCCAATACATGCAACCTCTGTTCACAAACAGTCTTTCTCTGACTCAGACATGCTTACTTAACTCTTGGGCCTTAAAGTCCCAGCTTGAATGTCACTTCCTGATTCTTCCCTCCACATACAACGATAACTCCGTTTTTGAACAGCTTCAAGCTCGAACTTTCCACTGCTGGCACAGTGAAAACCAAAATAAAAACCTTCTCGGTGTTCATAACGCTGCTTGATAGTCGGTTAATGTTTGATAAATGGGAAGAAAGAGCTGAAAATGCCCTCCACCAGGCATGTTTAGGCCGAGAAGGAAGACATAAAGATAAAGATAATGATCGTGACTTGCAGTCAAAGGAGGCTTCCCTGGGTAAAACAACAGCTGCCAAGAGCTTCTAATGGAAAGGTTGGCAGTTTGAGCCCATCCAGTGGCTCCTCGGGAGACAGGCCTGGCGATCTGCTACGGAAAGGTCACACCCTTGAAAACTCAATGGAGCGATCTGCTCTGCACACCTGAGGTCACCAGGGCTTTGAACCAACTCACCAGACAGGCTGGAAAGAATGACATGATAGTCAAACAGAAAACCTGACGACCCCGTAATGACCCATGGAAAACCCCGTCAGGGCCATGTCGAGGGGTGATGCTTCTGTCTAAGAGCTGCTCTCCTTCAGACAACATAGAGTGCTGTTTGTGCGTGAAAATATTCGTCATTGACAGGGGTTCCCTCCCCCCCCCCTCCGATTTGAGTAAAATACTGCAACCATGGCTCCAAGGAAAGTGAGAGATACCAATAGTAAGGTTAAAGGAAAAACTGTGAGATAGAGTTAAAGAAAAATCATTGTGAAACTTGTATCAGGTCACTGCTTGTCTGATTTGTCAGCTGAATTCAACATAGCTAAGTTGGCATTATCAACATTTTAGGGTGGGGGGGTAGGGAGGAAGATGGCCATTAAAGTGGCTAATGTAGCAAAAAGTGTGAAATTGTTAACCACAGACAAAGAACCCCAACCATCAAAGAGGCTGAAAAGTGACTGGTAATTTGGATAAATCAGAAACCATCCAAAAGTGTGAAGAATATCAGTGAAAGTGATATCTTAGAAGGCTAATAGCCTCGATCATTATTTGAAGCCTAAAAAATGAATTTTTAACTATAATTCTTGGGTCTCAGAACCCACGATTTGGTTCTCCTTCATTTCTTTCTCTCTTTTTTAAATGAATGTGTATTTATTGTGTGAAAATAATAATGGTTTCTGACTCCAGTGTGCATCTCCTGGTCTAACTGGATTTGTAAGGTAGAATTGGGATCATGATGGGGGTGGGAGGAAGCATTCAAGAACTAGAGGAAAGTCGCATACCTCATTGTTGCCACACTGTACCTTGACTGGCTCATCTCTTCCCTGCAACCCCTCTACAAGGGGATGATGCTTCACCTATTGATGGGCTTTGGATTCCCAATCTGTACTTCCCCTCATTTATATTGATATAATTTTTAGTTCTTTGATGCCTGACACTGGATCCCTTCGATACCTTGTAGTCACACAGGATGGTGTGCTTCATCCAAGTGGGCTATGTTGCTTCTGAGCTAGATGGTCGCTTGTTTACTTCCAAGTCTTTAAGACCCCAGACGCTGTATCTTTTGATAGCTGGGCACCGTCTTTGCTACTTGACAACATTCCTGCATTGTTGGTGAGCTAGAAGGCATTCCAAGACTTAACACTGCAAGGTTGATCGATGGGCAGGTCAGCCCCACTTGGTGGTTTGATTTGAGTGAGAGAGTGAAGGGGGGGGAGGGGGAGGGGACCAAGGGAAAGGGAACAGGGAGAGGGAAAGAAGTTGGAGAAGGAGAAGTGGCCGAGAGAAAAATACATTCAGTTCTTAAACTTTTTGGTGTTTGAACATGAATTCGGAACAAATTAAGTACAACAACTGAGGTAGCACTGTACTCCCCCAATTACTCTTTCCTCTGTTTCCATGGCATTCAGAATCTTCCTATTTTAACACACATCTTACTGTGTAGAAGTCATGCCTACTTCCCATACATGCCTACTTCCCCATGAGAACCATGAGAGAGAGATATCTTACTTATCCCCATAGCATCCTTTTGTTATTATTTTTAGAGCCAGGTTGTTGTCTTCCATGTGTTCACTCTTGTATTTGAAATAGACTTTAATGACATCCTTGGTCTGAGATGCTTTGTCATGGCCAAGCACCACTACACACTGCAAGCAACCACGCTCTGGTGTTTGCGCTATCTGTTCATGTGCAGATGTCCACTCATTCTTCCGGTTCCGTGCTGTCATCAGCCTGGAGTGGATGTGAAGTCCCGCTCAAGGGCCTCCAACCACTTGCATGCACAGGCTCAGCACAGTGGGATGAAGCACGCACACATGGGCTTGGTAGCTGGAGAATGCCACGTGCGAGGCCCTCCTGGTTCAGAGCTGCCTGAGCATCTTTTGGAAAGCAGTGTTAAGGTCATTAAATCTCCAGAAACAGCCCTTTACTCTGTCAACAGAGTGATTATAGGTGGAGCTGAATCTGGAAGGTACCAAGAATCCACAGTCCCTGCAGGACGTGCTGCAGCAAGGAATGAGCCACTATCTAAACATGTACTGAGAGCTTGTTATGTGTCAGGCATTGTGCAACCAGTGTATAAATGTATCTGCGTCGTCTCAAGTAATCTTCACAACTTTATGGAAAAAAAACTGAAGCTCAGAAGCATTATGTTTATCTCAGTCAAGTTCACAAATTAGAGGAATCGGTATAGAAACCCAAGCAATTGGACTTGCTGTTCGGCCTTGGCTACTCAGCCCAGGAAGTTGTTCAGTTAATGTTTGATAAATGGAAAGAAAGAAGTGAAAATGCCCTCCGTCAGGCATGTTTAGGCTGAGAGGGAAGACATGAGGGTAAAGATAATGATGTGTGCCTTGCGGTCAAAGGAGGCTCTCCTGGGTGAAACAAACAGCTACCAAGGACTTCTAACGGAAAGGCTGGCAGTTCGAACCCATCCAATGACACCTCAGGAGACAGGCCTGGCAATCTGCTTTGGAAAGGTCACACCCTTGAAAACTCGATGGAGCGATCTGCCCTGCACACCTGAAGTCACCAGGGGTTAGCTCCAACTCGCCAGAAGGACTGGAAAGAATGGCATTTTCTGGGCTGTGTTTATTTATTTATTTGCTGCCATGAATAAAAAGTCTGTTCTTTACTCTGCAGGAAAATGCAAAGCAGATTTGTGTACTTCTTTCCCTTCCCCCTCAACAAACTGGTAGGACAAGAATGACAAATTGCTCCAGGTACATTTAAAACAGTAATGTGGCCTTTATTGTGGTTAGAAAATTGACTCACAGAAACCTACACAAAGTTCAGAAAATGACCCCATCTGTGCCTCAGATACACAGGAAACTAAAACTAAGTCAGTGCGGTGCTCTAAAGGAAAATTCGGGCCTTTATTGGGTAGGAAGCAAACTCGACACAAAAACAAATGAAACGACTACATAAGGATTTGTTGCACTGACAGACCTCTGTATTTTGGATAAATGTTCTCTCATCCAGAACCATTAGAGCTCAGACCTAAAAACTCAATATTAAATTCTATTATTTGGGAATATCCTCCCAATGATTTCTTTGAAAGAGAAAAAAGCCAAACAGCTATTAGCAAGAGCGTCAAGTATTAGCCACACACACACACCCCCGCAGTCGCCTCGGGCTCTTTTCTCTTATGCATTAATTCGCTTGAAAGTCATTTTCAATGTCAGGGTGATTTTTATTCCTTTTATTGACCAGATAGATTTTTATTTACTCAAATATTTCGCAAGCCACTGTTGGACACAAAGCACTATGCTAAGCACCAGAGGGAATATAAGGAAAATCTAAATTCCTAGTCCAAATTCTAAACTCCCTGGGACCCAAGCTGACAGCTGAGTGAGTGAATAGCCGAGTTTTCTTAGAATATTCATCCCTTATCCGTGCACAACTTCCCAGCCGTCCTTCAACATCCAGTCCAAATGCCACTTGCTGGTAAGCCTTCCCTCACCACGAGTCCCTGGAGCGCATCACCCCCAACTGTGTTCCTGCAGCATCCCATACAAAGCTTTAGCAGACAGTTGTTATGCCTGGTTGCTCATGTGTCTGCCTATGCCCACAGGACTAGGGCATCTTGAGAGGCCAAGACTCACCTTATCTTTTATTCCCCTGGGTGGAGTGTAGCGCCTAACACAGAAAGAGGTATTTGAATTTGGCCCTGACTCAATGGCAAGGCGCTAAGGGAGAGTGCTTGAATTAAATGAGTAAGTCAGTTGCTGACAGGCTAAGGCAGGTGTCATCAAACGTTTTAAACAGGGGGCCAGTTCACTATCCCTCAGACCATTGGAGGGCCGGACTATAGTTTAAAAAAAAAAAAACTATCAACAAATTCACTGTGGGCTCGGGATGAGTTGGCTGCTAAGCAGGACAGCGGAGGCGGCAAAAACACCTGGCGGGGCTGGATAAATGTCCTCGGTGGGCCACATGTGGCCCGCAGGTCGTATGTGGCCCGCAGGTTGTAGTTTGAGGACCCCTGAATACACCCAAAACACAATCAATGAAGCTTAAAGAAAACCACTCACCTAAATGGGCTCTTCTAAGTTTTTTCCCCTAGGCTGTGCTGAGCATGAGCCCCCACTAGAGGGTGACATTTGGGAGGCTTCGCTGTACTCAAAAGATCTGACCGGCCACCTGGGCTGAAACAAAATACTTAGAATCAGGATAATACCTAGCACCCAAAGTAATCAGAAAGGTCAAAGGACAAGAAGGTGAGGTTGCCTCACTAAATCAAGTGCCAAAACTAAACTCCAAGGCAGCTGCTTGTCTGAATCAACAAATGCCTTGCTGACAGCAAGAGCAGCCAAACCAAATTCATTGCCACCACGTCAATTCTGGCTGACAGGGACCCTCTGGGACAGAGCATATCTGAGACTGTAACCTACAGGAGTAGAGAGCTTCGCCTTTCTCCCTCAGGGTGACTAGTGGTTTCAAACTGCTGACTGTGACGTTATAGCCCAACAGCCTTGTCAGAAAGGCGCTGTGGGCTTTGAGTAGGTCACTACCCCTCTTTCATGGCCTCTGGCAGAAAACAGTGGGGACGGGGCAGAGTCAGACATCGAGGTCCTGACAATCCAGGGGAATGTCCTCAAGTTTTTCCTGAGAACCAGAGTCTTCCAACCAGCTCCACTGAGCACCCTCTTGCTCACATCCAAAAGGCAGACAGATGTCCACACCCTGAGAGATCAGAGCCAATCAAAGGGCGGCCCTGCGTGAGCTGTGAGGAGAGAAAGCTGCGGTGTGGCAACCACCCAGAGATCCCAGGGATCCGAGGCCAGCAGAGGGCTCCAGAGAGGAAACGACAGCCGTGCACCTACGCCATGACCAACAGTCCCTAAATCCAGGGCGGCCAGCAATCTGGGGCTCCAGGCGGATTCGGCTTTAGCAGCCCAGAATGGATCATTCCAGGAAGCTCCAGAATGGGGGCCAGGCTGGGATTAGATAGACTGTTTGCAGCTACTTTAACATAAGGATATGTTTAGAGAAACAATACAAGTTATCTAAAAATAGACAGGAGATTTCTAGATAATAGTCATCTACGTGCTAGAGACCATAGAGAACCATGTAGAAGGGAGGGGGGAAGGGATGGGCCGCACACCCAGTGGTCCAGCTTGTAGAAATATGTTCTGCTTGGATATCTTCCACAGGGATGCAGCAGACATATTCTGTGGTCAGATGGAATTCACAAGAGTATATCATTTATATGCACACATGTGCATGGTCCATGCCCTCTCTGTACCAGAAGCTATGCACTGTCCTTGGAGGTGAGGGCTGGGGGAAGGATCAATGGTACCTACCATGTGCCCTTCTAACGGTGGCACTAACCTCCAGGGCAGGTCCACACCAATTCAAGGTGTGAAGCCCGGAAAGAGATGCCTCACCCAACGTAGCACAGCTAACTCATGGCACAAGGAAGACTGGACCCTCACAGTTCAGTGCTCTAAGCCACAGAGCCCGAGGGTGAGCCTTCCAGGATGGCAGACCCACAACGCCACAGGAAGGCTAACGGGCAGTTGGGATGGTAATCACACCCGATCCAGGGCTATGACTAGGAATGAAGGGAATTGGCTGGAGTCGTGAGTTTTGCCAGGAGCTTCGGTGGTATAGCAGTTTCTTGTTGGGCTTCAAGTCACAAGGTCAGTTCAAAACCACCAGCCACATTCCAGGGGAGAAAGACCAGGCCTTCTCTACCCTGGAAACCCACAGAGGCAGCTCCATGCTGTCCTTTGGGGTCGGTATGAGTCGGAATTACCTGGATGGCAACAAGCCTGGTTTCCTCTTGGGGATATCACAGGCAGGCTAGAGCCTCTCGAAGAACTCTCCTCCTGGAGGTGCCTGAGTCCACCTACTGTCTACGCGAAGCAGGTCAGCCAGCCTCACGCTGGCCCTTCCCACATCTGGATGAGACACTGGAAGCAGCAAACTACATTTACCTGAGGTCTCTGGCAGTTACAACAGGCCTCGAGCCCGGTCCACTTAATCCAAAGCAATTGAACCAGTCTCCAAATATATTGCACTGCCCTTGAAGAAGAGAAACAATTCTCAAACAGAAGTATCAGGGTTAACTGCTGTGTCCATGCAATGGTAATGAGACCATATAAGACATGATCATCTTCCCTTCTGTGGCTTTAGGCATAATTTGTCATCTAGGTTCAGGAATTGCTTTGACAGAAGAGCTTCATAAAAGCGGCACGGTGTTTGGAAGTTAGAGGCAGGAGTCTTTCAAGTGGCCCCAAAAGAATGACTACTTTGCAATCACTTTCAAACTAAATGGAAATGTGCAAGAATACATGTCCTTGCTGATATCTACTTAAAAATTGGAAACTGCACTGTCCAAAACCAAAAGGTTGGTTAAATTATAGCTCATCCACATGCACCAAATGCCAGCTCCATATTGGAAAAACTTTATGCTAAAGAACCCCAGGGTGATTCAGATAGATCAGTGCTTCCCAGCGTGGGGGACATTGCCCCATGGGGAGAGCTGGGACCACACAGGGGGCTGCAAACGCTGATACCTACACTTTACCCCGGGTTAAAGGTTATAGTACAAAGCTTTTAATTGCCAGGGGATGCTGAGTTTTTGAGGAGTTTTTTTCTGAAAAGGAGGTGGTAAGCCAAATGCATTGGAGAAACTATTAAATAGATCAACAAAAGGATACCATGCAACCTTTAAAAATCTTATCTAGTGCATGAATTATTGATGATAAATTTAGAGAGAGAGAATGCAAATTAGTGGTTGCCAGAGGCTGAGGGCATAGGGGACTGGGAAGAAACTTCATAAAGAGTAAGTTTTAATTCAGAGGGAAATGCAATAGAGGTACTAGTTGCCCAGTATTATGACTCACTTTCAAATGGCTGATTTCATGTGATATGAATTTTACTCTAAAATCTCTTTTTACTTATGACTCTCAGAAAAACCCTTGTGTTCCGGTACCACACTTATGGGATATTTTTAAGTAAAAAAGGGGACAAAAGGGGAGGCTTTGGCAGACTTGGGGTGAGGGGCAATGCGTATATATGCTTGACAAAAAACTGGCTGAAGAGACACGCATCACAAAGACAGGAATTATTAAGAAGAATTTTCATTTTTCATCTGTGTGCTTGTTCCCACTAAACTTCTAAATGTTCTACCACCAAATAGGCCTTCTATTTGTAATATGAAAAAGATATAACTAGGCACCAGATGTATTGCTTTTTGAATGTAGTGAGCGTGTAAGACCTCGATGCTATTGAACATGGCCCCCACAGCCCAGTAGCAGATACGCTGGAATCTGAGGTCTGATGCACTTGGAAAAGGAGGGCTCTGGGTAACTTGTTTGCTTTACGACTCTCTTAATTACATGCACATGTGTCGTTTCTATAATCAGAGAATAAATACATGTTGGGTGACCCAGAAGCAGTGCCCATTTCAAGACTGGGCACGTCGAGGCTGGGAGAGGAGGGGGCCCCAACCTCCACCAAAGCAGGGGAGCCCCTTGTCCCGACGCCTGGTGCCATGACACACGCTCATCCCTTCAGCCTGGCTGAGCGCCAAGTCAGCTCCAGGCTCTCACCTCTCTGAACGGCATCGAGGTCTTTCACGCCCCACACATATCAAAATCCAAACCTCTGGCACCTTGCTATGTCATTTTCGTATTACTAAGGGAACGGATGACTTTATTAAGAAACATGATAACTGGAAGGAGAATCCAAAGTCCACCTTGTTTGTGCCCGGTTACGCTAGGAACCTGCAGAAGGCAGGTTTGTGAATGTTTAATAAAATGCCCAGAGCCAGAAACGCATACCTCCATGCTTGGATTATCTTTTCTCTGGCTTGGAAGCCTAAGCCGGTGATGGCGGAGAGAGATGGCGGGTCCGTGGTCAATCGAGTTTGAAAAACTGGACCCAGAGGGGCGGTAAGTAAGAACAGCAGAGCTGAACACCCCTGGCAAGTACAGACCAACGTAATGAACCCGGATCGGCCCAGTGAAACCACTGAAGGCACCTTGATCAGAGAGACCGGTGCAGCAAGAGGCCCACTCAGTGGAAACCCAATCCGCCGTCATTAACACCCTCAAGAAGGAAAACACGTCTTCATCAGCCTGCAGTTCCCAGCGCTGCCTCTCCCAGAAACACCGGGCGCCTGGGCGGCGCAGGAGGTCTAGCGTGGCGTGGGCTGTGCTCCTCACAGCCGTTGGTTTGAACCTAGCCGTCGCTCTGTGGGGGAACACTGAGGCCGCCTGCTTCCGCGCAGGTTAAGTTTCAGAGAGCCAGCCGAGCAGTGCAGTATTGGACGGGAGCTCTCAAAGGGCAGAACCGGCTTGCTGGACAGGCTCCCCGCGTGGACAGCGGTCCACACGGGTGGAGGGGTCCTCTGCAGGCACCGCTGAGTGACCAGGAGACAATGGCAGGTCTCCTGCACAGCCTCAGGTCCAGTCCCACTGAACCCAACCCTAGGCTCTCCTCCCCCGACAGAGTGCGCATCCATGTGGGTTCTCCCGTCTGCACGTGTTCGCGTGCCCGCACATCCCCCTCGTGGCTCCGCCTCCAGGGCCCCTGGCTGTCTACCTTCAGCCTCACTTCTTCTCCGTCCGCACAACCTCTCCGCTGCTGGATGCCGCCTCCAGTGCCCTTCGGTTCAGCATGTGCAGACACGGCTGTGCCGCCTGCTCCGAGCCCCAGAGAGGTGGAGGGCAAGTGAGTGGGGGGAGAAGCCACCCAAGATCCAGATCCCACATCCCCCCTGTGTTTACTCCACGGACTCTGAGACCTGGGGCAGATGGATGGGTGAGGAAACAGAAGAGGGCAGGCATGCCTCGAAGCCCAAAGAAACATGGCCACAGGGAAAAGTGACTAGACATCCCGCTTTTTAACAATTTAAAACGTCCTTCGGTGTTTTAAAATTAAAATAAGTATATTACAATACTATTTTTGCATTCTATGAAAATTTTTGTTGCTCCATATAGACCAAATTTTTAATCAAGAACTCACCCCACCCACCACCCACAGGTCAATAGTGTCCCGCTTAAAATCTGGTCACTGTTCCACAGGGTGACCCCACAGGGAGGGACGAGCTGCCCTAGAGATCCAGGAAGCTTCTTCGGCCTCCGTGACCCACCAGAGGAGGTGTCAGCCTGCAGGATGCACTAGCGGCACACAGGTGACAGCAGGGTCCATAGGACAAGTGACCCAGGCAGCCCACGGTGACATTCACTGTCTGGGCCCGGCTCAGCCACAGGAGAGGTGTCTAAATAATAAATAGAGACAACAGCAACTGTGTCACAGCTACACCCCATGGCTGAGGCCACCCAGTTTCAGGGCAGAAACACTACCGGGAGGGAACTCCAGCTCACACCCAGGTAAGGGAAATAGAGGTACATGGGGGCTGGCCCATGGTGGGGGAGCTGCTCTTCCCTCCAGCGGCCCACCAACTCCTTGCTCCCATGCTGGTCCTCAAACCTCCATCCCCTCTGTCTCCACTCCACCCGCTGCATCCCCCACCTGTCCCCTTCCACACTCCACACGCCAGAAAGGTCACCACTCCTTGTGGCTGCTGCCGGGGGTGGGGGGTATTCTGGCTGAAGATCTGCATCTCCCTAAACCACATTGCCCCTTGTTTTCCAACGACAGCTTGTCTAAACCCCAAACCCTCAAGTGTTGGCTTGTTTCTAAAGGCCGTTCAGTAATGTGTCCCCCAGGGAGGTCCCCACACTGCCCCCTCCCCAGCTGACTTCCCGGCCACTCACATAGGCAATGAAGTTCCCAGGGGATGACGGGGTCTCAGCCACTCAGCTAGGAAGGGCTGCAGAAAGCACCTGACCCCGACTCCTGCAGGTGACCCGGACGGACGGACGGATGGGCAGACGGACGGGGCTGGGGCTCCTCGCAGCTCTTCAGAGGGACACAGCAGCCGCTTCTAGTACCTGCTCTCGCCCTCAGAGGCACTGAGCCGCCCTCGGCTTCCAACCAGGCGGCCAAGAGCTCTAGAGAGTTTACAGTTACGGCCTGTAGGCAACCGGAGAAGTGGCCCAGAAAAGAGGCCCTCCAGCTCTGCACTGGCCCCAGCCACGCCCGAGGGGGGCTCTCGAAACTGGCTTCCTCTTCTCCCTGGGGCAGGGTCTGCAGGACACCTGGAAGAGGTAGGGAGGACGTGCTCACAGACACACCACCCCACCCCGCAGATCAGTCCTGGAATCTGCAGAGCTGATAGCCGCCCTCTGCAGCAGCCTCACGGCATGTGGGAAAAGACTGCATTTTTGAATCAGACGGCCCTCAGCTCAGCCTGGAGTGCCGACGAAGCGACTGACGCCCTGCACCACTACGCCCTGGGCCAGTAGTTTGAGCCTGCCAGCCACTCCTTGGGAGAAGCAGAAAGCTTTCCACTCCTGTAAAGGTCGATCGCCGCGGAAACCCACAGCAGAAGCGAGCTCAGTGCAGTGCGTTGGACCGTGGCTCAGACTGCAGCTCTGCCATTGGCAGCTTTTCAGTTTGAACAAGTCACTCAACTCTCTGAGCCCGTTTTCTCACCTCTAAAAAGTGGTCAGTAATTCCTACCTCATCGACGATTGGGAAATACCAGGAACCTCAAGCCAACCCCACCACTGTAGCTCCAGAGGGGTCCGAGCATGCCCACGGGTCTCTGAGGAAGCAGCTAGCACGTGTCTCTCCTACAGAGCAGCTGGGCAGTGGAGCGCCTCCCCTCTCTGTGAGCACCCAAGAAGGGCTTCACCCACAGGGCTACCCCAAACCAGAAACTCACGGCCGCCGGGTCACTTCCGGCTCACGGTGACTCCGTAAGACAGAGCAGAACTACCCTACTCAGTTAGTGAGGCTGTAGCTGCTTACTGGAATCAAAAGTGCTCTCCGTCTCCGGTGAGGGGATGATGGTGCTTTTGAACTGCTGGACAACGCATAACCACTGTGCCCCCAGGGCTGTGCCCTCGGGGCCCCCCCCCCTCATATGAAGAAAGTATGATTCAAAGGGCCTGAGCACAGTGCGCACTTAAAAGACAGGTCTTTGATGGGCCCGACCAAAATGCACCAGGTAGAAAGGGGGGAGGGGGGTGGGGGTGGGGGAGTGTTTCATCTTCCAGCAATGGACAGCAATTTGTTTTGATCCATATGGGTTTTATTAGCTAATTATGTTGCTGCCAGGTGCCACGGAATCAGTCCCCACTCACAAGAACCTTATTACATACAACAGAAACACTGCCTTGCTCCACCCCATCCTCCTCACGAAGTATAAGCCCATGCTTGTGGCCACTATGTCGATCTGCCTGGTTAACCATCGTCCTCTCTCTGGTTGACCCTCTACGGAGCATGATGTTCTTTGGCAGGCCCGGGTTCCTGCTGATGACCTGTCCAAAATGTCAGCCTCGCTTCCTTGGCAGTTCCAACACCAGTGCCCCACACACCCATTCTCATCTCCAGGCTGACGGACTGGGTCAGCGGGTGCCCGCTGCAAACGCAAGGGTCCACATGACGCTACTATGGGCCACCCCCAGGTGGCCAGCGCCAGCTCGATCCACCTGACTCCCCCTCTTCCCGCTTAGCCGACTCCACTCCTTTAAGTCTGACCGTTGATACCGCGGCTCTCAACCCTGCCAGAAGGAAGGAGGACACAGGCTCAAAGGGCAAGTCAGGGAGGGGTTTTCAGCTTAGAGCTTTGGTGGCTCCTAAGGGTAGGTTTTACCCTTGGCTACCCTCCCTTCAACCCAGAAGCTAGACTAAACTCCCATCTCCTACAGCATTTTACCGGCCAGGTTAATGACCTCACTGCAAAGCTCAGTCAGTATTGTGCCCCAGGTAAGTCCTGTCCGGCTGAGCTGAAGGGTTTGCCGCAAGGCAGTTTCATATGCAGACTCGAGAAGCAACTACGTGCATGACGCCACGCAAGAGAGTCAAAGAATGAGGCCACACTCGGAGAGAGGGAGACGTGAGAGCCGGGGCAGCCTGCACGCCCTTGGGGACAGTCGCCAAAGTCTCTTAGCTTCAGCCTCCCCAACTGTAGGTCAGACTACCTTCCCACTCTGGGCCCAGGGACAGCCCTTACCGAAATACAAGGCCTGTGCACTGCACAGTTGTCCCGGAAGAGGGTTACAGGCCCCTCTAACCAGCTCTCCTGGGCAGCTCTGCCGGTGTGGTGGTGCAGCAAAAAATAGGAAAGCCAGTCCCTGACGAAATGCTGTACTTTTTCCAGATTTCAGTGATTTTTATTTTTAGAAATAGGTGTTCCATTTCAGTTGAAGTATCTATAGGTTCCCTGTACCTTGCTTAATTTAGGATTCCCTCCCCCGCCCCTTATTTTGGTGTTGGGGCAGGAGTTAAATACAGCTTCCCCGGTCTCCCCCCACCCCCAATTCTGAGCCACAAATTTAACTCTGAGGACGCTACCTGTCCTACTTCGTGATCCCTACCTTTGGGAGAAAAACCATTACCTGCTTCGGAAGCAGACAGCCGTGACAATGGCATGCCCAAAGGCATGCCCTCGATCACCCGGCTCTGGGCTACGGGATTGGTACTGGCATCAGCTGACCAGGGAGAGGGGATGAGAGGGGGACAAGTGGACCTACTTTGTGGCCTAAATCTTAACACCTGTGTCCCTTGGGGGCCTGGGAGAGTCATTTGTACAGCTGGTCCCAAAGCCAGGGTGTGGCCACAGGTGTCCCGTTCTAGCAGCGCTAACGCCGGCTGCAGGTGTTTACAGGGACAGAAGGACAGCCTGACAATTGTACCATATTTGGACAAAAAAGTGAATTGCCTGTCCCTGCTCTCCACCTCCTCCTCTCGCTTCTTCAAGAGCTGGACCCAAACCCCAGGAAATTCTCTTTCACTTGTCCCCCAGGAGATCTGCGAGCCATTGGGATTGACTTGGGGGGTGGGGGGATAAGAACTAAGGGTTTTTTAGCTATGGCAGCACTTGGGGAGTGGCGTGGGGGGTTATCCTTGCTCCAGTCGAGTCAACAAAATTCTCAACAAATAGCAGAAAGCCAGGCCTGTCTGCTCCTAAAATTCAGAACACCTAAACTGGCAGACCCAGCCTGTCCTCTTTCACAGGGCTCCGCAGATGCCCGAGGGATCAGGGGTCTCTACAGTGGGGATGCTCTTATCTCCAGAGGAAGAAAAATATTAGAGCATCTACTTAGGTTTGCTTTCTCTCGTTTAAACATGTGAGTTATGTCTTATGGTACAGCAGTTTGAGTATATAATCTATAAATACATGTATCTGAACGCATGTTAATTAACTAATGAGATACAAAAAAATGTAAAGACCCTCATCTTAAACCAATCTCTCTTCTGTTGTTTTTCCCTGTTGATTTTTTTCCCCAAAATTCTATTAGTTTTGTTGTTGAGAAGGCACGCACACAGTCTATGGACATCCTACCCTAGCCACGTCCAGTGCCATCAGATCTCGGAAGGGAAGCAGTGTCGGGCCTACTTAGCCCTTGGATGGGAGAACATACACAGCGAACGGCACACCAATATAACAAATCCCCTGGGGATGGCCCTGTGTATGACAATGAAGCAATGCCCCGTCGCTTGCCATCCTCGCAGTCCTTGTTAGGTTGGAGCCTGTTGTGACCATGCATGTCCTGGACTGCCTGCCTCTTTTGCGCTGACCCCTCTGCTTTCCCAAGCAGGCTGCCTTTTCCAGGAACTGATTTCTCCGTCCCAAGTACACAAGACAAAGCCTTGTTGTCATCCTCATTTCGAAGGTGCATCCTGGCTATACTTCCTCCCAGATAGCTCTGTCTGTCCCTCTGGAAATCCATGGTACTTTCATTAGTCTTAGCCAACACCGCAATGCAAATGCACCGATTCTTCCGTAGACACATGCATCAACTGTCCAGCTTTCATAGGCACATGAGGCGACTGAAAATACCATGCCAGAACAAAAAATCAGATCATTGTGAATAAGGGGGAGTGCAGAGTGGAGACCCCCAGCCCATCTGTAGACAATGGGACATCCCCTTACAGAAGGGTTGTGGGGAGGAGACAAGCCAGTCAGGGTGCAGTGTAGCACCGATTAAACAAAGACATTTCCTCTAGTTCTTTAGTGCTTCCTCACTCCCCACCCCTACTATCATGATCCCAATTCCTTACCTTACAAATCCACCTATACCTTACAAATCCACCTATACCAGAGGTTGTACACTGGTACAGATAACAGCTGGAAACACAGAGAATCCAGGACAGATAAACCCCTCAAGACCAATAATGAGAGCAGCAATACCACCAGGAAGGGAAGGGGCAGGTGGAAGGAGAAAGGGGGAACTGATCACAGTGATATAATCCCCTCCCTAGGGGATGGACAACAGAAAAGTGAGTAAAGGGAGAGATCGATTGGCCAGTGTAAGACATGAAAAAATAATAATTTATAAAGTATCAAGAGTTCATGAGGAAGGGTGGGTGGGGAGGAAATGAGGAGCTGATACCAAGAGCTCAAGTAGAAAGCAAATATTTTGAGAATGATGAGGACAACAAATGTACAAATGTGCCTGGCACAATGGATGGGTGTATGGGTTGTGATAAGAGCTATTTGAGGCCCTGATAAAATGATAAAATTTTATTTAATTAAATAACATCCAAAAAGCAAATACCATGCCTTGGGACAGGCATAGCCTAGCCTTCAAAGAGACATCTTTGCTCTTTAATACTATAAAGAGATCATGTGCAGATTTGCCCAAGGCAGTCTGTCATTTGATTTCATGACTGCTGCTTGCTTGTGGGCCCAAATAAAATGAAATACTTGACAACTTCAACCTTTTCTCCATTTGTTAGGATGTTTTCCACTGGTCCAGTTGGGAAGAATTGGGGGTTCTTGACAGTGAGTTTCAGTCCATGCTAAAGTCTTTGCTCTTCACCAGCAAGTGCTTCAAGTCTCCCGTGTTTTCAGGAAGCAATGTTGTGTCATCTGCATCTTGCAGGTTGTTAATGAGCTTTCCTCCACTCCTGATGTCAGGTTCTTCTTTGTGTAGTTTAGCTTCCAGGATTATTTGCTCAGCACACAAACTGAAGACCGTGCAAGGAGTTGCAACCCTGACTCACACCTTCCCTGAATTTAAACCGTACAGTATTCCCCTGTGATGTTTGAGACTCTTCCTCTCAGTCAATGGAACAGTTCCACATGAGCTCCAAGAAGTGTTCTGGTTTTCCCATTCTTAATGTGACCAAGTGTGCTGAGATCCACACAGCTGAATGCCTTTGCTTAGTCAGGTAGACATCTTTCCAGTATTCTCGGCTCTCAGCCAAGATCCATCTGACATCAGCAATGATAGCCATACAGGTAGTTCTTAAAAGAGTATAATGCTCAAGGCAAACTCTGTTATTAATTATGCTAAACCACTGTTTGGTTTTTCGAAGGCTTTGGGAGATATTTTTTGTTTTGACTTAAAGGTTATCTCAGGATAATACTTTCAGGACTTTATCTACCTTCTATGGTTCCAGAAGTCTTTAAATATTTGAAACTCTGTTCTGCCTTCTCCCCTTTTGATCAGGATTTTTTCTATAGAATCTTTGACCGTACTGTTTTGTAATAGTAACTGGACTCTCGTCTGTTCTGGTGGCACAGCAAAGGAGGCTGCTGTTCTTGGGGGCAATTACCCACATCTTCCATATCCTCCTCCTGTTTTGTCTATTCTCTCTATTGTTCCAGGTGAATAGAGAAAGAACTATGGTTTAACCTTGGATGGTTGCTTGGAAGTTCTTAAGACCACCACCACCATCACTTCCCCACCCCACAGCCAGTACTTGACAAGCTAGAAAAATAGGTAAATGCCCAGGTTAGAAATGACTCACTTAAATACAACCCTGCTTAACCCTCTGTTAGCATGTAAATCTGCCTCACTTGTAAACAATTGAACTAACCCTACTCCTAGCAAATTCTCCATCAAATTGGCTGCACTATCTGCTTTTAAATCATTAGCCTGTCCTTGCACTGAAGTAAAGACGTTATGCCCGGGTCTGCCTTACTTGCAAATTCTAAACACAGGTAAGAATGAATCTCATTCATAACCTGGGCCCTGGTCTGAAGAACAGAAAGACATTCTTAGGTCGATTGCCTGGGATGCCCTATGAAACCATGATCCTAAAACTTCAAACCGAGGAGCCAAATCTCAGGAGGTATTTGGTTGTACAGAAGGAGCCTAAGGAGCTGTATTTTTGTATTTGGTCATTATTGTATATATATCACACATTTTTGCCAACTTTTCACAGATGTACAACTTACAACAAGTACAATGATCAGCTGTGCAACCCTGCCCTTAATGTCATTTTTCCAGCACCATGACCCTCCTCGTCCCTCCCTTCCACCCCAGTAATCAACTTCAATCTCTATACATTTGCCTTTTTCTTGTCTTTTTACCTAAGTGAGGTCATACAAGATGTATCTTTTTGTGATTGAAGTAGTTCACTCAGCATAATGTCTTGCAGCTCCCTTCATATGTTAGCCTGAACCAAGACTTCACTGGTTCGACTGGCCAGTCATGTTCCCCCTGGAAGCTCAGACCACATCCTGTTGCTTATCCAATGGGCTTAAGTTGTTTCTACCTTTGGCTTCTGCGACTAGTGCTTCCATGAAACTTGGTGTACATGGCCCTCCAGCCCTCCTCAAGTCTCTGTTTGGGGATATACCTAGGAGTAGCACTACTGGGTCAGGTAGTTGGTCTATTTTTAGATTCTCCTGATTTTTTTTTTTTAATATATTCTATCAACCACAATGACAGCCAGGAGGAACTAAAACGACAGCACCCAGCTCTTCTCTGTGGCTAAGTCCCATTCACAGTGCTCTTCCTCCTGGAGGAAGCCGAAGGGCAAAGGGAACGGCCACTCTCTATCTGCCTGAAGCACCCACCGCCCTCCTGGCTCAAGGTCCAAAGAAGAGAGGGCTGGCCTGACGAGGCTTTGGGACCCAAGATCCCTGATTCCACACACCTGTGTGCAGGCAACGGGTCACCATGAACTTCTGCGGCAAATCTGCATCCCTTGGCCTCGATTGTCTCAGGAGGACAACAGTCCACTCCCGCCCACTACAGAGGGTGGCTATGTGAGGCACGGAGGCGTCAGCATGTAAGCGGTCAACGCAATGTCTCCCTGCAGAGGCTGACACTGGTTCTTTCTGTAAAACAGAAGGGAGGGAGGGGGCACAACAGGAAGGAGGAGGAAAGCTCTGGATATAGCTGGAGGGAACGAGGGTAGACTCAAAGACAGCACCGGGGGTGGGGGTGTCAGGTTATCAGTAACCATCCCAGGAGTCCCACAAATACCCACGGAGCCTGAAGGGACCTAAGTGGATGTTAAGCCCACTCTGGTGGCCCAAGGGCCAGTTGCCACACTGTGAACCAGAAGCCCAGCAGGGCAGGCCAGGCCAGCAAGCCGGGAGCCACCAGGGTGCAGGTGGATCTGGGAGCTTGACCTCCAGCCAGAGCAGACTGACAGAGAGCCGGGCCACCCACAAAAGCTATGGCTCTCTCGCTGTAACCCACACCACCCAGCATCCGAGGGGACCCACTGCGGCTCCGTTTCCCTAAATTTTCCACTTGGAGACTTGCTTTAACCTCTTTTTTCTTCCAAAGCAAACTCGGGTGAAGGATTTTGTCAGCTCAGATACTGGAGCAGAAACTCCACTCCCAGCTTTATTCCCAGTCAGCCCCACCCCTGCCCTGGCCAGGAGGGTTTATGGCTGCTGGGTGCCTGGAGCGGCCCCTGACATCAGGAACTCAGCTTCAGGGGACAGTTCAGCTGGGCCACCCTCACTGGGTGGTCCCACCACAAGAAGAGATGCCCCAGCCATGTGGCTTCCCCGAGAGGTGAAATGAACTGCAAATTAAATTCCTCTTCAGGGTCAGGGAGCTAGGCATCAGAGCTCCTGGAAAGCCAGCAGGAACAAAGAGAGCCTCCCTGTCAGCACAAAATCACTTCTTCCAACCCCACCGACAGGACCAGTCAAGGACACGCATGCTCTCAATGTCCTAGTTGCCTAAGTCCCTACCGTGATTTGCTGTTTTGTTTTAAATCAGCTGTTAAACTTCAGCCCAACAGTTCACCAAGTACATTATTAACTGGCAAACACTTGGGTGGCTTTGTTTTTGAAAGTTTGGAAAAGAACATTCCCATGAAGTTGTATCTCTCACTACTCCCCCCCCAGCCCCCAGAACTGCTTGGGGAGCATTCCATTAGGGTGAACTTCCACGAGCCCCCAACCCAGGATTACCCATACTGGTCCTTGTCCTTCTCCTAGACTAGATCAAGCTCAGGGGCTCGGGTGCTTCCCATCTGTCCCCCACCAGGATCCGAGGGCTGGCCAGGGACAGGTGCCGGCTCTGAAAGCAGGACAAACACGTCCCCCTCAGCCCCGTTGCTCTCATTAGCTCTCTGACTCCAGCATGTGGGTGCTCTCCAAACGTGGTCCCTTTGGCGTGACAGGCAAAGAATCCAAAGTAAGTCCCAGAAAAACACCTGTTCGGTAACCTCTAGATAGCAGAATGAGCTGGCGGGAGCACCCCACTGCACACTGACGTGCCAGCCGGCTGCCTTCACCTCGCCCCTCATCTCCTATACTGGGCTGAGACCTGACCCCAGAGAGAGGAGCCCATCAGAAGGTGAGGCAGCCATTCCCTGTCCAACCCTTCCCAACCACCCTCGAATGGAATGGAAGCTCAGAGCTCATGGAAAAGGAGGAGAAAGAAGGGAAGAGGAGACTGAAGGGAGAGGGGGAGAGAGAGAATTCACTGAAGCACGACAACAGAGTTCCACTCAGACCCCAACCGAAAGCCCAACCATGTGCAGGCAGAGAAGAGAACTGCTAGGCTCTGCCCACCAGGAACGCATCTGTGCGCCAAGGGGTGGGCTACCTCAAAGGCACTGATAAGCCACCATATTAGGGGAGGTCTCATGAACAGAGACAGGCCTCCTTCTCCTCCCTGACACATGCAAGGGGCACTGTTCCCAGACGTGGACCTGGATCGCCTTCTGTAACCCCCTTATCCCCCCTCCCCCCACACACACACACTGCACACACCATGCACACAAGGGTTCCTTTAGACCCGGGAGCCACAGCAAAGCAGTTGCTCCCAGGCCATGCCTCTGTCCGCAGGCCTCCTCCCAGCCCACAGCAGCGCTAGCTCGGGGCCTTCCAGGGCACAGCTCCCCCCACTGCCCACTGTTCCCCAGGGATCCTCTGGAGACTGCTCCCTGACTCTGTTTCTTCCAGGCCTCTGGGGTGGTTCGCCCTGTGCCTGCCCCAGATTCATGTCTCTTTCTGTCAGAACTGCCGCAAGCCTGCCCACCACCTCTGAAGGGCTGCTTTGTGGGTTTTTGCTTGCAAAGGAAGAAATGTGTTTTTGCAGCTGAACATCACAGTTTGGAGTCATCAATAGAGCTAAGGAGGCCAAACACCACCCTAGCGTCCCTCCCTCTCCTCCCCACGACCAAGAATGCCTGCAGGCAGGGCTGCCACACTGGGCACTGAGGCCATCTTGCACCCACAGGTGTCTCGGGACCCTGCAGTGCCTGCCCAGCTGCAAAATGGGTTGGCTTCACTTTCTCCAGTATGCCTCCCACAACCACAAATGTCAGCAAGTTGTTGACATCAAGTTAGCGACCTATAGTTAAGCCCCTGTGAGGCAAACGGTCAACCATCATTCTCGTTGACCTTAGCATGGACCCATCAGGGTGCCCTCTCACGGCCAAGCAAAAGTCCAGGCAAGCCTGGTGAGGGAGAGGCAGGGGAAGATTCTGCTGCCTTAGACGCAACTGACTGTGTGGAGAAGTTCTACTCCCTGATTCCTCTCTCCCCACCTCTTTTCTCATCATGCCCCTAAATGCTAATCACAGCCTATCACCTGACAGCTAAGCCCACTGTGCTAGGGGGCAGAACCAACACATTGGACAACAGCGCGAGTACTGCAGTATTTCACTGCAGCATTTCAGCAGGTTGATCCTCTGGACAGACCCAATATAGGCAAACGAAGTCTAGCAGGGATCAGTTGAAGACCTACATTGGCGTCCAGAACATCCCAGCAGCAGAAGAAGGCAAAGACTAGGCCGAACAGCAGCACGTGATGTGATATGATTATGGGATGCTCCATGCATTTATTTTGGTTTGAAGTTGCATTCATAGAAATATAGTGTTGAGAAGCAGGTGGGAGTCCCATTCTCTTCTGAGCTGGCCAGATGCCAACAGGCACACAGCATTCAATTCTACTGATCACAGCCTAGTGGACATGCAATGCTGCATGCACTCGGACTTTGGAGGAAACCACACTTTCCCCTGTTGTCAGGCTGCGACCGTTGACAGCCACCAGGCCCTGATCCTAGGGCCGAACCCATGAGCCAAGCAGAGCCCATCAGAATCTTCTTCCCTGGGACCCAGGAACCCTGCTGGGGTTGTGGTTATGAGTTGAGCTGCTAACCACAAAGCAGTTCGAAACCACTTGTCCGTTCCAAGGGGAGAAGATGGGACTTTCTACTCCCATAAAGAGATAGAGGCTTGGAAACCCTTGATCAGTTCTGCCTTCTCCTGCAGAGTCACTATGAGTCCGACTTGACTCAGTGGCAGAGAGACAGGTGAGGAGAGTACGTTTGTCTCTTCTTTGACAGGGTGAACAGGATTCAAAGAGGAGAGAGTGAGCAGAGCCTTTGAAATGCCTTTGAGTGCTAGGTCCCAATCAGACCCAAGCTACTCTTGGAGTTGCCACGCATTGAAAATAGATGCAGAGCAAAGCGTGCGGAAGCCAGAACCCGTGTAAGCAGAA
>PVJH01011195.1:0-69995 GCA_004026705.1 Nesogale talazaci | reverse complement strand
AAGCATTTAAGAATTAGAGGAGAGTTGCATATTTCATTCTTGCTACACTATCTTGACTAGCTCATCTCCTTCCTACAACCCCTCTGTAAAGGGCTGTCACTTTACTAATTGATGGATTTTCAGTCCCCAATCTGGACTCTCCCTCATTTATAATGATATAATTTTTAGTTTTTTGATGCCTGATACCTGCTCCCTTCAACACCTCATCGTCGTACAGGCTGGTGTGCTTCTTCTATGTGGACTTTTTTGGCTTCTGAGCCAGATGGCTACTTGTTTACTTTCAAGCCTTTAAGACCCCAGACACTATATCTTTTGATAGCCAGGCACCATCAGCTTACTTCACCATGTTTGCTTATGCACACATTTGTCATCAGTGAGCATATCAGGAAGGTGGGCATGCAATGATATGATTTTTAGTTCTTGAAGCCTGATTACTGATCCCTTTGGCACCTCATGGTCACACATGCTGATGTGCTTCTTCCATGTGGGCTTTGTTGCTTCTGAGCTAGATGACTACCTGTTTACTTTCAAGTCTTTAAGACCCTAGACACTATATCTTTTGTTAGCCACACCCCATCAGCTTTCTTCATCATCTTTGCATATGCACACTTTTATCTTCAGCAATCGTGTCTGGAAGGTGAGCATCATGTTCCAATTTAATAGGACAAAGTGTTCTTGCATTGAGGAAGTCCCTGAGTGGAGGTCCATTGCCCATCTGCTGTCTTAATATTAACCCTATAAGTGTAAGCACATATATCTATTTCTCCACCATCATATATAAATATATTCACCTTTTGTACCACAGTTTTTAATCCATTCATCTTTTGATGGAAATTTGGGCTGTTTCCAATCCTTGCAATTGTAAACTGTGCTGCAGTGAACATTGGAGCACAAAGGTCCGGTATTGGTTTGTGCTTGCCTTCTCATTTATGCTCAATTAGGGGATTTCTAGGTCATATGGGAGCTCAAGTTCCATCTGTTTTAGAAATATCCAAATCAATTACCACAGTGCTTGTACATACCTACAAGTCAGTGAGTGAGAGTTCCTATCTCACCACATCCCCTCCAACAATTCTTGCTTTCTGATTTTTTTGAATTGGGCTGTCTTTGAGGATGTTAGGTGATATCTCATAGTTGTTTTAATTTGCATTTCTCTTATGGCTAGTGATCAGGAACATTTTCTCATGTTTATTGACCATTCAGATTTCTGTCCTGAAATTTCTGTTTAGGTCTTTTGCCCAGCTCCTCAGTTGGCAGTTAGTTTTTCTCTTATTATAAGCTTACAAACGGTTATAGATTTTCATAATTAGACCTTTGTCTGATGTGTAATTGCTAAAGATACTTTCTCAGTCGGTTGGCTCTCTTATTATCCTCTTGGTGAATTCTTTCACCTGTACACAGGTGATTTGTCTTCAGTACATTCTACTTGTCAATTTGTGACTCGTCTGTATTTGTATCCTTCCCTATTTCTGATAGCCTATGCATTCTCTGTGCCAAGGTTCTCAGGTTTTTCTTAATTTCCTCACTAATGGCCCTAATCGTTTGGGGTTTTATCTCAAGGTCTGCGATCCACCTTGAGTTTATTTTGGTGTATGTAGTGGGGTAAGGGTCTTGCTTCATTTTTCTACAGGTAGATATCCATATTTTCCAGCACCATTTATTAAAGAGAGCACCTGCTTCCCATTTGATATTTTTGGGGCCCTTATCAAAGATCAATTGTCTGTATGCTGATGTTTTTATTTCCGAGTCTTCAGTTCTTTTCCATTGGCTTCAGTATCTGTCGTTATATCAGTACCACACTGCTTTGACTACCGTGGCCAATGCTAAAGGGAGTTAGAGCGAGCCCTACCACTTTGTTTGTTGCAAGTCCTCCCATTTTGTCTATTGCACCATGTATGAGTGTAATTCTCTTATTTTCTAATTGAGCTTTATTTACTGCCAAGTTCTGAGAGCTCCTTAGATATTCTTTGTGACATATGCGGTTTGCAATTATTTTCTTCCATTTTGTAGCTTCTCTTTTCATTTTCAGAACAGGGTCCTTTCCAGAGCAAAGATTTAAAAATTTAGCTTAGTCCAATCCATCAATTTTTCCTTTGAAGAATTGTACTTTTAGTGTCAAGCCTGAATTTTTTTTGCCTAGACTTAGATTTTAAATATTTTCTTATGTTTCCCCTTAGAATTTTTATAGTTTTTTGATTTACTGTTGAGATTGCTATTCACTTTGAGTAATTTTTTTGGGAAGCCCCATCTTCCCCCCATAACTTATGGAAACCCAACTGCCCAACACCAATTGTTGAGAAGCTAGTTTTCCTTCACTGACTTTCTTTCCTCTCCCTGTTAAAAATCAGCTGGACTTATGTGTGTTAGTCTATGTGCAGGTTATATGCTTTGATTCATTGATCTATATCTTTATCCCTCTGACAATATAGCACAGTCTTGATTACTATAGTGGCATAGGAAGTCTTACTTTGGACACAAGAATAAAATCAAAATGAGAAACTAGTTTGTAGGGATAAAGGATGATGGATTTGGGCTATAGATATTTAGGTTTGTTTGGGTTATATATATTCAGACAGGACATTAAAAATGAACAACTTAGGAAAAAGATTAGGGCTAAAGATAATAAGAAAGAAAGTCAACAAAATCAAGACTAGGAAGGGTACAGGATGATTACTTGTTATGGCTTAGAAAAAACTATGGGCAAAATATTAGGGATATGGTCAGACGTTTTAGAGGTCACAGATCATGCAGTATGAAAATGGGATAAGTCAAGGTTAGTATAGCACCGATGAAGCATACAACTTTCCTCTAATTCTTTGGTACTTCCTACTCCCCTCCCCACTATCCTGATTTCAATTTTACCTTACACATCATATTAGACAAGAGCATGCAGTACAGGGAATCCAGGATAGATAAACGCCCCCAGGAGCAACAATGAGAGTAGAGATACCAGTAGTATTAAGGGAGGGTGGGGAAGAAAGGGGGATTGACCCAAAAGATCATTCTATACTCCCCATCTTAGGGGAGTGAACAGTGGACAAGTGGATGAAGGGTGAAAGAGAATGATGTAAGATATAAGAATAATAATCTACAACTTATCAAGGGTTCATGAAGCAGGGCAGGTGAGGAAGGGGGAAGGAAGAAACGGGGAGCTGATACCAGGGGCTCAAATGGGAAGAGAGTGCTTTGAAAATGATAAAGGCGGTATCTGTGCAAATGTTCTTGACACACTTGCACACTCATGATGAGAGATGTAAGGGTTCCCCACTAAGAGTATTTAATAAAATAAAAGAAAGTGGGCTATTAGATTTTGTGCTTTCCCCAATGGACATAATAGTCTAACTTAATTCTCCAAACTGAAGAGATGAGGAGGAAAGAGTGATACATTACTTCCCAGGTCTATTCTTTGCTTTCTTATATGGCGAATCATGGAGCCGATGAACAGTGCAGGAAGGGAAGGAAGAGGCAGAAGTGCCAGCTAACTTGCAGTCATTCGAGTGAAGTGACAAGCTCAGATCTGTGCTTACAGAAAATGGCAGAGACTGTGCATGAGGAGAAGTTGGAGTTGGTGAGATGACGTAGAAAACTCTTATATGAATTCAGCTACAGGGCTGAGCCCCGGTGGTGTAGAGGTTGTGTGTGGGACTGCGGGCCACTGGGATGGAGGTTCGATTCCAGCTCCATGGAGCAAAGGCTGGACCTCCTACTCCCACCACCTGAGGGCAGTGATGCCCCCCTCCCCCCAAAAAAATGAATTCAGCTACAAAAGAATGATGTCTTGTGCTAGGCTGTGACTGTCACAGTGACCCTATAGGTCAGAGTAGAACTGCCCGTTTTGGGTTTCTGAGCTTACAAATTTTTCCAGGTGCAGAAAGACTACTCTTGGGGAGTAGTTGGTGGGTTTAAACTCTCCAGCTTTTGTAATGTGCAATCCACTACACCACCAGGCTTGTTTATGTTGTCGAACAAAGTACTTGAAGTGGAGAAGTGTGGTTTCATGAGATTCTATCATGTGATCTTCAGCTAAGTTTGCATCACCAAGGCCAAATTTTCACCCACAGATCTTCTTTTTTTCTAGTTTTTACATGTCATTCATGAATAGTTGTTGTATCTTGACTCTCTGTTTGTTCAATTTTAGATGGACGGAATTGTTAGACTTATTCAATTTCTTCATCACTGGATTGGATGATTGGTGTGTCAATTTTGATGAGAGTTGTTTTCTTGACCCCAGAACACTAGAATTTTATAGTTGAGAGAGATCTTATTACTCACCTAGTCTTTGTATGCATTTTATAAAAGCCAAGGAAGAGGATGTGATTTGTGTAGTAATAGGGAAAATCAAGTTTATTACTCAGATATGACTGTACTTCCATGTTCCTGTTCATATCACTAATGTTAGAATCATTTAAACAAAATATTTTTAAAAAATTTATTAAATAAAGGAAGATATTCTACGAGCTATCAGTAGAAAGTGCATATTGATATCAACAAGGGTTGTATAAGACAAAGAATATAATCAACGACACTGAATTATACATGTAGAACTTGCTGAATTGGAGAATGTTTTGCTGTGTAAATTTTTTGCCAAAGTTGGGATAAATATAGACAAATAACAATGAGTACAAGGAAAAAGAAAATGTTCTAAAAATGATTGTGGTAAAGATTATACAACTCTTCTAGATATTATTGAACTGTTGAATTGTATGAAATGTGCATGCAGGGCCAATAAAAATGTTAAGAAAGTGTATGCTACAGAATGAATGAACTTCTAATTTAAAATATTCTCTGATGGGGTAAATACTTTGTAAACACTTAAGAGTCTTAGGAGGGCAGTGGTTAAATCTTCAACCATAGTGAAAAGCCACCCGTTTGAACCCAGCACAGGCTCTGTGAGAGAAAGACCTGGTAATCTGCTTCTATAAAGATCCAAAACCCAATACCATCTAGTTGGTTCCAATCCATAGCGATCCTGTAGGTCACAGCCTTGAAGCCCATAGGGGCAGTTCTGCTGTGTCTGTTAGGGTTCCTCTTTTTAGGGTTTGGGCATACTTAAATGATTCCGTCACGACAAGATTGTGTCCAGGCCCATTGAGTAAATTCCCCAAAGAATTTTTTTTCGTTCACAAATTGGTCACCTTAGTTTATAGGTTGCTGTTCCTACAGGTGTTTCCTTTTGACAGTATCGTTGCTTTCCTCCTTCCTGGTCTTCTTTGGATAAGCAGTCAATTTGCCTGTGACCATTCTGTATGAATCTCTTTTCATCGATACCATTTTCTCTGTGATATTTCTTTATTGAAGCTTAAGCTCCTTCCTCCAAATTATAGGGAGAGCAATCTTTATTTTCTAATCAAAACATATTAAATCCAAATGATCTGTTCACCCATATTTCAACAAATGATAGAAAAGGTTTCAAACTAAGTAATTATTATGATGCATAGCTTCCATATCATGTGCATCAGGAACATAATTAAATTGCCTGTTATTTACTGACTTCATCCTTATATCTTCATGAAAGAAGCTTAATTACTAAGTTACTTTTAACCACATTTAATTTATTAACTGTCATGCCAAACAATCAACTTCCTTGCTTCAATTTCTGTAAAATGGTTAAAGCCCCAGAGGAAAGAAAACATTACATGCCTGTGTATCAGAATATTTACAGCATGAATCTGAATTTCTGGCACTTGTAACTTCCAAACCTTGTGTTGATTACATAAAAGCACTGCTTTTAATTCTTCCTAATAAAACCACTAGAGAATTGTCTTCTAGCTAGTGCTGTGCTAATTATATATTGTCTCTGGTGAAAAATAGAAATAATCATTTTTTTAGTAGTTGCTCAGGAATTTGAAGAACAGCACAAACATTCAGAGGTGAGGGGAGAAATAGAAAACTCTTAAGGCTATGGCATGAAAGGATTGGTCGACTCTTAGGGAATATTAGCCTAATATCATACCATTTCCCCTTTGTATAGACACATAAACTGTGGATGGTTTCACAATAACTATCAGTTTTCTTTCTTTCTTTTTTTTTTTGTAGATGGTAAACTATCACTTGTCTGTTAGTTTGTTGTATGATGGTGGCTTGTGTGTTATTATGATGCTAAAAGCTAGACCACTGATCTTCTGAGTACTGTCAGAGTCCTTCATGGTGGATAGGAACTTCTAGACTGAGACAAACTAGGAAGGAAGATCTGCTTATCTGCTTTAGAAAATTAGCCAAAGAAAATCTGTCCTTACAACAGAATATTATCCTGCATAGTGCTGAAAGCTCACTTCTCCATAGTTTGGAAAGCACTCAACAAATGATGGCAGCCACAATGGCCACAACAGTGTACTCTAACACACCAATAATCAGGAAGGTTGTATGATAGGTTTTTTCTGTTATATGTAAGTTCTCAACATTATAGCAATGCTGTATTTTTGCTATTTTGTATTTTGTATTGATGAGTTCACTACAAATTCCAAGAAGCTGTGTGATGTGCTAACTTCGGCACTTACAGTTCAAAGACCACCAGAGAGGCACCTGTAGTCACAAAAAGATCGAGTTTGTTATTTTTTGTAGCCAAAAAGATTGAGCTCTTGGTAAAAGTGGGGCATCTCATTGTGAGAATGATAACATTTGTCCTTATGGTAGTGACTTGAGGGAGCACTCTTAGAGACCGTGGTTTGCTGGAGATAGGACATTGCTGAGAAGTAGTAATTTCCTGATTGGAATTAATTTGTGGTGAGGCATTATGATGTCATGATAGCTGGGAGAAGTTGATGCCCGGTCATATCTGTGGTTTGCACAATGCATTTTTTTCTTTCTGGGATCACACCTGAAGACAGGTTATTTTTCTTTTGCTTCATTACAATCACAGTGCCCTTGTCTGATACAGGTACAATGTGGGGGCATTCCTGGCAGGATCTGTAGATCTGGGAGAGGCATAGAAAGTGCAGGATTCTGCTGCATCTCCTTGAGGAGTCTTGAAGCCGCTGGGTATCCACGTCCTTAGGTAGCTGGAACCCATGCTTCCAAGTCTCTTGGAATATTACGGTCTTGAGTAGGCAGAAGCTGCTAGATATCCTGTGTTTCCATGACTTCTGGAAAGAACTCCAGTTTTGATGCAAGAAGACCCCAGGCCAGCTCACTTGATATCCACTTTAAACTTCTGAGACATAGCCTATCAGAATGCTTTTAATTTCTCCATCGTAATAGCTAAACTCCTGTGATGTGATTGGACAAAATAGTCTGATGAGGCAATTAGATGGCTGGCTCAGTCAGCGACACCCCATTTACATAACTCGGTTGGTAACACCTAATTTACATAGTCCATTGTATGAGCCAATCGTTTTTTATGTTGCAGACCCATGACCATATAAGGATATGTTTGGAAACCAGGAAGTATGATCTGATTGGTCAATGAAACCTATATAAACCTTGTAAAAGCTGTCATAAAGTTAGATATGCACCATCGAACCTGATCTCCAGATTCTGTTGGTGGCTTCCGCCCTCACTTCCCTGCGTGCCAGACCTGTTGGCATGGTATGATGCAACATTGTTTATGTTCAATAAGAAAACTCACTGAGTTTTGACTCTCAGGCCACGTTGCAGCAGACAGAGGGGAAGACTTCTTCTTCTTTTTCTTTTTCCTCAACAAGTCACCAAAATGAGAACGATGGGAGCCAAAGGTCCTATCTTGGGCTTATAACTGTTTGTCTTCTAGGACAGAAGTCTTCTCATTAATGTCTGTTGCATTGCAAAAACCCATAATGTGGGAAACATGGTGAAATGGAAAGGACACACATTTTAGAATTCAACTATCACTTACTTAATTGATGTCTCTAAATTTCTTTCTTTTTCTCCCAACAGTTTTATTGGCAAGTAATTCACACGTCATATAATTCAGTAGTTCAGTCATTGAATCATATCAAGAAGAATTGTATAATCACCCTCACATCAATTTTAGAGCATTGCTCCTTCACCCATAGTTAAATCACCTTTAAGATGCCTTATGCACTCATAATCCATTCAAGTGCTCATTTCCCCCTCCCTCTGAATTGCTCTTCTATCAGCGAGGCCATGAATCTCTGCTTGGAGCACTGTGAGACGTAACCATGAGCCTGTGGGATCAGACCCACAATAGACTCTGATGCGCCTTCCGAGCTTCCGACTTCTCTTTCAGCCTTCTTTCCCCCATCCTATTGACTTAGGATTATATCCAGTTTCTAATGACAGAGATCTAAATGGGAGTAGTTAAACAAAACAAAACCATTGCTGTGTCATATCGAAGTTCAGACAGGAGCACTTTAGGGCTGGCATGGTCTATTTGCTTCCCATTGTAGTCAATTTACTTCTGACTTTTGACACCATTTTTGATTCTGTGATGGCTTCATCCTTGCTCTTAAAAGTTACCACATTTCATTGAAAAAAATTATCCCCCCCAAACCAAAGGAGTTTATTGAAAATTACAAATATTTTTCTTATGGATTGAAACTACATGCTTTCCAGAAATACAAAACTACAGCAGGTATATACATTGGTGCTTCGGTTGTGCTGCACAACTCAAACTAAAAATGGCCAAGGCAGCTCCCAGCTGTCCAGAAATGCCTGGGAGAGGTGGATAGTTTCTCCCAGTTGTATCCTTTTGAGTCAAAGTTGACGCAAATCCGTAATGAAGTTAGTTTTGGCTTTGTGTCCTTGAGATCCATATCCATTTGGCTGTTGGAAAGGAGTGACCAGTGCATTCATGTTGACATTCACACCACAGTGCTTGGAGGTGGGAGCCACAAGAAACACTGGAGGTCCATACTGGGAAATGCTAGGGAGGTTCTGGGCACCTGTTGTAACGCTCGCTTGGAAGTAGTGCCAGATTCGGTAATGTCCGCTATGTTAAGAGTCTGGTTTTATTGGGGTTGGGGCACCCTTGTTGCCTGGCCTATTGAACAGATTCCCATCCCTGCCAGTCAGTGGAGTGGGGGATGTGGGAGAAATGGGATGCCATGGTGATTTGAAGGAAGTCTTACCGGAAGCCTCTGAAAGGTATGGAGAGGTTAGCTCCATACCCATATTTTGTGGTGGGAAGACATATAATGGTCCTGGAGTCGTAATATACAGACTAGGCAACAATAATAGACTCCCCACCCCACCCCTACCCCTCACCCCCAGTGAGAAGAGGTTGGGAGGCACTTTTTCTGAAGTCACAGGCATTGAGCTAGCAGTCATGGCTGTGGATACCTCTCTCTTGACGGGAGGAGCTACTAACCATTAAGAGAGGTACAGCCTGTGCTGCACGTGGGGGAGGAAATGCTAAGAAGTTGAGGACTGAGAGATATTTGATTGTTGGCTGAGGAGGGGTGTTGCTGTGGACCAAGGACTCTATCGAGATTTTTGGTAACCTATTAACTTCTCTACAAACCTCCCTCACTGTGTGTTTTGTTTGTGAGGTCTGTGTGGCCATTGCAACAAATGTTCAAACCAGCATAGGATTTAAGGACTTTGGGAGGAATGGTCTGTGTCCAAAGAGGATACAGAAGTAGGGAAGATGGAGGCCTGCCTAACTCCTGCATATGGCCATCGGGAAGCCAGAGGAGATCAGATTGTGTCCCCCACCCCCCTACCATCCTATGCAGTTTACTGCCTTCCACTTCATTGGGGGTCTTCTTCCTTCTCCTCTTCCATTTTTCTGGGCATTATGCCCTTGTTCAGGTGCTGGTCTTTCTAGTCCAGGTTTGGTGCGAGCGTATCTGCTGCATCAGCTTCTCCACAGCCAGAAGAGGAAGATGAGGCACCAAAGAAACTTTTCTTTGGAGGTTTCGTTTGTGCCATACTGACTGTGAGTTGTCTCAAGACCCAAGAGATGTTACTATGGAACGGAGGTGAACTTTTTTGGCAGAGGAGAAGAGTGGGCTGGAAGTGCACCTGGGGAGGCAGCCCCTGGCAAGAGCTTTTCCTGAAGAAGCAGCACCATGAAGGTCTGCCACTTGGATTCTTTTGGGTTCTTCACATTGTACTGTGTTGGTGACAACAATCTCCCAAGCTCCTGATATCCCATGAGGAGCTGGCGCCTCCAGACTGAGAATCTTGAGTCGTCAACTGAGCCAGGGCTTGAAAAGTCTCAAATTGCTCCAAGACTGGGAGCCCCCGTGCTGCCTCCTTTAAATTAGCTGAAGTCACCAAGTCATTTCCATAACCCGCTCTTCAGCCTGGGCCAAGAAAACTCACCCCAGATACCTACCTCTCGTGTAAGAAGAGTGTCAGGGTCTAAGAAATTAGACTCATGAGACTGAGCTCATGGGTTGAGGAATAGAGGTTAGCTGTTAGTCTGAATGCAGAATTTTAGACTTGAAGTTCTATTGCCTGCCAACCACTATTCCTATATTTTGTCCCAGAAATCCCAGCTGTCGGCCCATAAGGCTACACAAGAGAAAAGGAGAACTCTAGAGGAATTCTCTTCCTCTCATGCTCATATTTGAAGATTCATCGAAAAACTGCGCATTCCTTAGCCACTTGCCCCCACCCAATGAAACCCCCCCTTTGAAATATTTAAAGCTTTCATCTTAAATGGAATAATAAAGTCAATACTATCAGACCCTTAAGCAGTTCTTCCACATGCAAAACAATGGACTAAAATGAGGATATAAGGGAAACAGAAAGGAGCAGGCAAAAACCACTTTCAAAGGAAAGTTATTATCGTTCTCCTCAATGATATAACATGAAATACTTATTTTAATAAAAATACAGTGCTACAAACAGGATCAATCAAAGAGAAGATAATGTGCTTTTGAAAACTGAAAATGATTTTCCCAAACTGAGAAAAAGTCAATAAAAGATTTAGAAGAAAAAGTTTAGGGAGTTGTTAAGAAAATAGAACCAAAAGACAAAATGATGAATGATTAGAAATGGAGGATTGGATAATTGGAGGTTGTGTCCAAGAAAACCAATAGCCAACTAATTATGCCTTCTAGATAGATGAAGCAATATGAAAAAATGATTTAAAAGGCATTTTTAATAGTATTGCCTGAAGAGTCTTTATAATTGGAAAACCCCATGATTGCCCTGATCAAAGAATGAAAAAGATCAGCAAACCATGGTACTATGACCTTTCAGGATACCAAGTATTAAAAGCAATTTCATGTGAATTTCAAGACAAAAGAAGCACATATACAAACACTGGAGTGATCAGAAATACACTGGTCTCACTTGCAACCTAAGCCAGGTACCCTTCAAATTTTAACAAAAACAAATATTCTGAAAAAGCATTAATCAAGGAATGAAGATGGAATAAAAATATTTTCAGGCAAGCAATGGCACAGAATATTACCTTCTATGCACTGCCTTTGATGTATTACTGCCTGTACGAGGGGAACTGAAAATGCAGGTATAAAAGAAAATACTGGATCCAGAGAATAGGGTTCTAAGGCTATTAGAATAGAACCATAGAAGCAGAAAATCAAGGTTCCCTGTTCAACCAAACTAGAAAACAACCCAAAACTATAGGGCTAGAAGGATGAGGTATTGAAAGAAAGAGAAAATGAAGGAATATTTCTTGGTTCTGGCCATGTAAACAGGATTGAGAGACTATCCTCATCCTATAGTAGTGTTTCTGAGGCTGTCCATCTTTATAGGAGCAGATAGCCTCTTCTTTCTCTCCTGGAGTTTCTGTTGGGTTTGAACCTCTGACCTTGCTATTAGCATCAACGCTTCTCTGACAATGGCAAGAGTACTCCTTTAGGTTCATAAAAACCATAGTAAAAGGGGTGGGGTTTTTTTGCATGAGAAACCTTATTGGCTGAAATAAAATCAACCTAATATTGTTGCTGTTAGGTGTCGTTGAGTCCATAGCAATCCAGTTAGTTGTGACTAATGATGACCCTATATGAACAGAACTGAACCCTGCCCTAGGCTGCACCATCCTCATAATTCTTGGTATGCTTGAGTTGACACTGTGTCATTCCATCCTCTGGAAGCGCTTTTTTTTCACTGCTCCTCTGTCTTCACGAGCTTAGTATCCTTATCCAGGAACTGATCTTTTTATTTTTAACTTTTAATCATTTTATTGTGAAGTCTTACAGATATGATAACATTCTGTAGTTCAGTCGCATCAAGCAGTATTGTACAATTGCTACCACAAGCAGTTTCAAAACATTTTCTTTCTTCTTGAACTCTTGATAGCAGCTCCTCTGTATCCTCGCCTTCCCCAAGACCACACTCGAGGAACCCTTATTGTTTTTTTCCTATAATAGTTTTTTGGTTATATTTTACACAATCCAATAGATCCAGTCACATACACTTCTGATGTTCAATCACATTGAATCATCAATGCTATCGGCTTCCTATTACCTACTAATCCCACCTCTCATTTCATACCCTCTCAGTTATCTAACTGGGCTTTCATGTATCGAACAATCTTACATATTTAAATGAACACACACAAATTTAGCATGATTACAAAGACAGAACAAATAGAAACCATAATAGTAAGGGGTGTGTGTTAGTCTGGGTAGACTAGAGAAAAAAATTCATAGACAAGTATATGTATATAAGCAAGAGGTTTATATACAAGAAGAATGGAACATTGAGAAAACATCCCAACCCAGTCTAGTCCAAATCCTTAAGTCTGATATTAGCCCATATGTCCGATACCAATCCATTAGTCCTCTTCAGACTCATGAAGCACATGCAATGATGTCAGGACAATCACAGGCCAGTGGGTGCAGAGGCTTGTGTACCCAGTGGCGGTAGAAGCATTTTAGTGTTGGCAGGAGTCTCTATGTGGCTTCTCTGGCCCAGAGGTCTGGTTCCATCAGGATAGGCCCATGTGGCTTCTCCTCCAGCACCTCCAGCTTTTAAAACTCAGGATCTATCAGTACACTGCCATGTTGTCTTATCAGTCAAGTGTCCCAAGTAACTGAGTTTTGTGTCGTCAGTAGAGTATCTCTAAGTGACCAATTCTATAGTCTCTCACCTCCACGGGGGAAGTATCATGAGATTTCCCACAATTCTCAGAGAACATCATGCCCACATAGAGGTCTCATTGGCTATCTCCAGATTGACAGGCTAGACTCTACCCCTACACGCCCAATCATGAAGTTGACATGAGTTCATGACTGCTACAGGGAGGAAATATTAAAGAACTAATGGATAATTATGTGGTTCATCAGTGCTATCCTGTACCCTGGATTTATTATCCCTATGTAGGAACCTTTCTGAGAGAGATTGTCCAATTATCTTTCAGGTGGAGTTTGGATCTCCTGCCTATATCCATGCCCTTTCACATGGCTTTGGTTGCTTGCTTTTGAACTTCTGATGCCTCTTCCTACTGACACTTCATGATCACATAGCTGTGTTTCTTCCATTCGGGCTTTTTTGCTTCCCTGTTAGATGGCCACTTATTTAACTACAAGCCTTTAAGACCGCAGACACTGTATCTTATTTATTTATTTATTTATTTATTTTTAGGCATCACTGCCCTGGTGATGGGAGTAGGAGGCTGAGCCTTTGCTCCTGTGAGCAGGAATTGAACCTCCGTCCCAGTGGGCCGCAGCCCTGCGCGCAACCACTACGCCACCGGGGCTCAGCCCGACACTGTATCTTTTAATAGCTCAGTACCACCAGTTTTCTTCACCACATTTGCTTATGTACCTAATTTGCCTTCAGTGATTGTGTCAGGAAGGTGAGCAGGAACTGATCCTTCTTGATAACATGTCCAAAGTGAGTGATTAGACCTTCCATCATCCTTGCTTTTACAGAGATTTCTGGCCGTATTTCTAAGACAGATTCATTTTTCCTTTTGGCGGTCCATGGTACTGTCACTATTTGTTGCCAGCACCACAATTCAAATGCATTCTCCCATCTTCCTTATTCACTGTCTAGCTTTCAAATGCACATGGGGCAATTGAAAATACCCTAGTCAGGCACATTGTGACGCTGCTACTTATAACACTTTAAAGAGGTTCTGTGCAGCAGATTTACCCAATACCATGTGCTTTTGAATGTCTTGACTGCTGCGTCCATGAACATTCATTGTGGATCTAAGCAAGACACAAGTCATTGATGCTCTCAATCTTTTACCCACTTATCATGATGTTATATAGTCGTCCAGTTGTAAGGATCTTTGTTTTACTTACATCGATTGAGTTGTGACCCATCCTGAAGACTGTCATCTGTAATCTTCATGGGCTTTTGTAGGCTTGTTTGCATTTTCTTTGGCTTCAACCTGAACTTACATATGAGAAATTGATGATTTTACAGAGAGTCCCTGCTGATGTTGAGCTTTCCTCTCATCTCTTCCCATGGATGCAATTAATTTGATTTCTGTGTATTCCAATTGGAGAAGCCCATGTGTATACTCGTCACTGTGTGGTTGACAAAGGTAATTGTGATGAAGTCCTTGATCTTGCAAAATTCTACTCCGAGATCTCCAGCTTTTTTCCTAGATTTTCCAACTGTGGCCCTTCTTTGTTTGTAACTTTTGCGTTCCAATGGCCAGTAATTATCAATGCATCTTGATTGCATATACAATCAATTTCAGGGTGAGATGTTGGTATAGGCTTTCGAATTCTGTATCACTAGCTTCAGTTGTTGATGCAAAATTCTAAAAATAGTTGTATTGATTGGATTTCCTTGTATGTGGATAGGTATTATCCTGTCAGCTAGCATTGTGCTTCAAGATCAATCTTGAAATGTCTTTTCGGACAGTAAATACAATGCCATTCTTCTTCAGTCTGTCCTTCCCAGTATTACAAGCCATTATGATTATTTGATTCAAAATGGTCAGTGCCAGCTCATTTTAGCTCACTAATGCCTAGAATGCAGATCTTTATGGGTTCCATTTCATTGTTAATGACTTTCAGTTATTCTAGATTAATATTTTGCACATTACAAATTCTTACTATTAATTGATGCTTGTGGATGTTTTTCTCATTTTGAGTCCTATCCCATCAGAAATGAAGATCCTGAAGATGACTCCTATAACCTTTACTTCATTCACATCATGATGGTTGACTCTATTTTATGAAGGCAGCTCTTCTTCAGCCGTATTTTGATGATTTCTCACCTGATTGGCTTATCTTCTGGCATTAACTCTGACCATACTCTGCTTCTGTTTGTGAGGTTTTCAGTATTTGATAATCTTTCAAAGCTATCAATAAACTCTTTAGGTACTAATTTCTCAGAAATGGACAGCCTATTCTTTTTCTCATGGTCTACTCTTAGTCTACTGCAGTCTCTGTATTTTGGGTGACCCTGCTGGTGTTTGAAATACGGGTGACATAGCTTCCAGCATCACATCAGCACACCATGCACCAGGCACCACAGTGTGAGAAATTGACAGAGAAGTGTTGATGGAAAAGGAAATGTAATTAGATAGCATAATGACCAGGTTATATATTCATTAGTAATATTACTTCTGAACAATGATTTAGCAAAAAAGTATGAAACTTATTTTTAAGTGATTTTTCTGTGATTTTCATCTTTTAGTTTTCATAACAGAGAACTGAATTTTCTCTTCACTTTGTGTTTTATAGTGAAAATAACAACAACTGGAGCCACATAGTTCTGTATTACATAGGGATTGTAGTGGGATGAACCCATTTATAGAAACCATTGTTATTCAATAGTTGTGGGAAAGAATGTAAAAATTCAGAAGCCAAGGGTGGGTGAAAGTAAGTTTCTGTAGTCAGAGAAAATACAGAATTTATAATTAAATAATTATAATTAATAATTTAAGAGACATGTTTAGCACATCCTCTCCCTTTGATGCCAACTAAAGTTTAACATATTAATTAATTGCCCCATGTGATATGAAATAATGCAAATTTAATCCTACAACCACATTTTTCCTATTTGCTTGAACTGATGAGTCTCTCATAGTCCAGCATGAGCATTTTCCTTTTAAAATATTTATGATTGTGCCAAATATGTGTAAAGTCCTCCCCAAATATCTCACTTTTCGAAGCAATTAAAAGTTGAAATGGACCCCATTAAAATTCAGGAATAAAACTTATCATTAAATGGAAGTAATCTGTGTGCTGAATACCAAAGGAGCTGGCAGTTCTAGGCTGATGACTCTGAGCCTAGGCTAAAGCAGAATAACAAGGCTTTGGTAACTGAAACACGAGTTAAACTGGAATTCTAAAGAGCCACAGTGAGCTTCATTTGCATTATGAGAAATAGAATGAGTTTTTTTTTCTTTCCTTTAAAAAATCTTCCAAAATTCAGGTTGATCTAATGAATATATAACAGGGAAAATGCTTTGGATTTAGAATGGAGAATAATAAAGTCTTTATAACAAGAAGAAATAATCTGGCCATGTGTCTCTTGGGATAATACCTTCATTTTATTCAAGGATGACTATTGCATAATGAAAGTATTTCGAGAGAGTTAAAATGGCAGCGTTTGGCTTCTTCACTGGAATTAGACTTGGGCAGTTGGAATTGAAATACTGGAGGCCTTTTAATAGTCTTATCCAATCCCTGGAAAAATGATTTACAGAACTGTTTTGAACAGGTAGAATTAATTATACATCAGATTTTCAGAAATCTACTTGTAAAAATCTCTTTTCCTCATTTACACGTATCTCAAATATCCATCCCTTTGAAAACGAGGCCAAGGCAAGCCCTGAGATGCTCTCATTGTTTCTTCGTTTCATTACTGTTACGATACTTTGGTCGCTGTTACTACTTTGTCATTAGAATTCTAGAAAGAGAATCTGTGGGCTATAATTCTGCATATATTATGATTAGAGCCGGGTGAAGGTGGAAGCAGGATATCAAATACATTATGACCAAGGAGAAATTATCAAGTAGCTGTCTTCTGGATGGAAACTTCTTATATTTGCCTAGGTATTCTGTCTCATAATTTGCCCCAAATTTCTCCATTGATAATGACCGTTTTCATGCGTTCAGCTTGACCATAGCCTTTTAAGACAGCTTGTATGTTCTCAACATACATTAAGACCAGCTCCAGTGAAGGAAGGATTCGGAGTCCTACTCTTTTCCTTCCAACAAGTTCATCTTTAGTTTGATGTAAAACAAGTGAGTATCCCTTGTACAAAATGTACAAAAACCATTACCTTGAAGTCTGGGTGAAAAGGTAGATTGTGAGATGAAGTCAGGTCTTTCCCACAATTGTGTACACTCCAAAATATCAAGCAAATACTAGCAACCATTTCCTGGCATCTGGTGTGGAAGTCAGACGTTAGAAATTCTCCCTAAAGGCTCTGGGTTTCAGGTCTTTGCCTCACCCAATAGATAGGGCTAGCTCTCCTGCTGTTAGGACCATGGCTCACTCCCCCTGAAAGCTTTAGCTGAAGTCTCCTGTCCAAGGGCAATCAAGGCTAGACTGCCATCAGGAAAGTTTAGGCTACCACCAGGAAACTTAGGCCCACCCATCTTGTCACATGGGGTCCCTACACTTCCTATAATGTGTATCTATAGCACACCCCTTTCCCACGATGTGTGTCTTTACCTATAACTAGGGGCCTTGTATGGTGCCAAAGGGTGTATAAGGCTTGGGCACAATAATGAGTCTCTCTCTCTCTCCCCCATCTGCTTCTGGTGCTCTCACCCCCTCTCCCTCATGTAATCCCTTCACCCATGGACTACCTGACAGGCAGAGATGAGCATGCTACTATGAAATGTGTCTGACTCCTCTTATTCCTTTCTCATGCGCTCTATCACTTGACTATAATAATGAATAATTATCATTGTACAACTGTGCCCATCGAACCCGTGATGTATATATCAGAGGCTGGCCCCCTCGGATAGTAGATGTCCAATATGGTTCTTTTAGCCATGTCCTTTGTAATTTCTATCCAGTCAATATAAATAACTTGTAGAGGACTAAGAAGAGTCGGTTTTGCCAATCCCTTGGGGATATAAGTAAGCCATCTCAGAAGCAGGAAGAGAGACTTCCATAACCATAGAGGAGTGTATTCAAGATCCCTGTCTGAACTGGTGGAGGGTGCAAAGGAACCAGAGCAGAGAAGCAGCAGAGACTATGCAGCAAGGCTGCGAAGCCGCATTGAGACTGTGAAACAGCAGCAGGCTTCCTCCTCCATGGAAGAACTAAGGAATAATTAATCCTTAATTATTTTGTAACCAGTTAGGGAAGCTAACTTGCTTTCTTGTGAATATTGTCTGTGACTTCTGTGTGGCCATTGCAACAAATTCTCGAATGAAACAGATAAACAGAATGATTCCAGAGGCTAGTGTCAGAATAGGGTAAAGGAAGTTGGAGTGTGGACATATATCTTATCTTTGATTCTTAAGAAACATCCTTGGGAAGATGTGAAATCAGTCTCCTTATCTTTTGTGAACACAGAGGAGATCAGATATGGCCTTCATGTCATCATTTCCTCACCAATGTTACTCCTTATTTTGCAGGCACTTTTAGCTATTTATAGAGGCATTATAATATGCAAGGCACTATTGTCAATAAAAGTGTGAGACTCTCTGACAGTAAGAAAATTGCATTCTACTAAGGAGTAGAGAAGGAGCCCTGGTGGTGTGGTGGATTACTAGTTTGGCTGTTAACCACAAGGTCAACGGTTTGAATCCATCAGGCACTCCGAGATAGAAAGATGAACCCTTCCACGCCTGTTAAGAGTTATAGCCTTAGAAGTCAACAGAGACAGTTTTATCCTGTCCTACAGGATTGCTATGGGCTGGTATTGACTTTGTGGTGATGTGGCTTTTTTTTTTTTAAAGACTAGAGCATATTAAGTTAGCAGGAGGTAAATATTTAGGAGATTTTTCACTAATCAAGTTCTGAAACAATTGAGAGAAAGAAAAATTTAAAAGACATATATGATGGAACTGCCAGTTTTGGTATTAAAGTGTTGCTGAAAGATGCTGTTTAGGGATGTGGCAATAATAGTTCTTTGAGTAGTGAACCTAGGAGCAGACAGGTGTGTCTTTCAAGTCACTTCTCCTCCTGTCATGTATGTAAAACATAAGAATGAAGGGAAAACTTCCCAACTGTGTCTCCAGGAAAGTATCAATTGCCAAGATGGAAGTTATGCATGCCTTGTCTTTTTTTCTTCTTTCTATTTGACCAATTAGATAAAAGTCTTCTCTTCCTGATACAGTTAAGGCTTATTGTGCCAACCTGGCTTATAAACATATGTGGGATTAGTTGAAGGTCAGAGACATCAGTGGCCTTCTAGTTTTGGGGTCTCTTGCTTTCTGATGGTTGGACCACGATGCAGCTGCTATTGCCAGTTCCCTCCTTCAGCTGGCAAGGCTCACTTCTTGCAAGACATCCCTGAGGAGAAGCCACATGATGCAGTCCTGGGTGCTGGAGCAGCTGCGTGGTGACCATTGCCAGTGCTGAGGTGCTCACATGCTCACTGATTCAGCTTTCCCTCTGCTATATATATATATATATATATATTTTTTCCTAGTTTACCTAGACTATCACATTGCCCATAGGAGAATATGATGTAAAACTTTAGCTTTTTTCTGACACAGGTATGTAGGTTCTATTTTGGGGGTTTCCTCTAGCAAGGGACATGAAATTATTTAGTTTTGGGTGTGTAAGAAAAGAAGAGGAAGGAGGAGGAAGTGGAGGAGGGAGAAAAGTAAGTTGAGGAAGAGGAAAGGAAGGCAAAAAAGAAAAGGAATGAGAGGCAGAGAAGAAACTCATTGTTAAACACATCCTTTTTGCACGAAAATGTCTAGTTTATGTGATCCCACAGTTAGTATTCTCCCATCAGACCAAAGTCTGTCCCAATATTATCTTTCTTGGCTTCTATTGTGGTATGCCTCATCTCGATAGTTCCTTATCCCATGAAACTTTTGGATCTTCCTCCAATTCTATCATCCCACCATTAGTAACAATCTTTGATTTAAACTAGCTTAATATACTTTGAGTATTTTACACTGATCATGTTATAGATCTTATTCTATGGATGCTTAAAGGGAAAAATAAGAGATCACAGCAGGGTTTAGGGCATGAAAATGGGAATCACTAGAGCTCTTGAGAATTTTATTTCTTCCTTGGGTGGAGAAGAGGTGCAGAGAACGTGTCCAGGATGGAGTGAAGCTGAGCGGAATAGTGAAGGAATTTCCAAGGTTGGAAAAATAGCAAAAGGCAATTCTTTCCAAATGCAGGAAATCATCTACATCTGATATAAAGATAATATTTTTAGTTTGAAAGTTAGTGTTGTGCAGTTGTGAGAACAGAGCTTGGGGTCAAATGAGATTTGAATCCTGGCTCCATCCTGTCCCTTCTTTATGGCCCTGATCAAGTTACTTAAACTCTCCAAACCTCTGTAGCTTCTTCGGTGAATTGGAATCATAAATTCCACTGCATGGGGTTGTCACTCAGAATGATTAAGACAAACACGGTCCTAACATGTACAAAGCACTCCAGAAAGAATTGCTCTCAGGTTTTGAAACATTTGATGTTTACATGCAAATGTTTCAGAGCCTGATATTGTCTTCATCAGCGCCAAATAAATATTTAATGGTTTCCCTTAAAATAAAGGGTGCAGCTTGATATTTTCCAGAATTCTGAGACTCTCTGTTGAAGCCATATTTGTATGTTTTCTAAGATTAATAGTCTCCTAGATTTTATTCATCACTCTCTGTATACCCTGAATGAGAGTGGAAACAGTTAAACAGTACCCTGTTTAATCATTTCTTCTGAAGCTTGTCTGTCTGTTCACCACACATAGGACATTTTAACACATTCATGCCCAGCCCTTCCCCCAGAGACTCTGATGTATGTGGTCTGGGTTTCAGTCCCCAGACCAGGTAATTCTAGTATCAGTGCCATTTGAGAACCCCTGAAATGTTTCCTGTTTCTAATTCTTTAAGAGGACCTAGATCCTTTCTCCTATATGTCCACCTATTTTGACTTTTGAATTCAATTTTTTTTCTTATCTTTACAATTTGCCTATGAACATCCCAGCTGTCCTCTTAAGCAAATCTCTCTCTTGCTTCTGTTTAATCAATATACATGTCCTAATTTAAATTGCATTCATCAATTGTCTGTATTAGGAGTATATTAGCATGATTCATCATAGGATCCCATATTTTTTGGTTAGGTCATTGAAAAATCTACCACTTTTCTATGGATACAGTCTAAATTGATAAAAAAAAAAAACCTGTAGTTGATTTGACACTAACTGGTGGAGTGACTACTGACCCTAAAAAATCCAAATTTGGGAGCACTCTTGTTCTCTTCTGATATCTGCTTCAAAATGGACCTAGGACCTGGGGATCAATCTTTAATAGTTTCCCTAGATGTGGTTTTTAAAGCTAGAATAACACAAATACTTTGTAGACTCTATGTCCAACAGATTTGTCTGGAAAACAATAAAATGAATATTACATTGACGATTTAAGAAGGCTCATCCCATCAAAACATGGCACAAGCCAATTGGTACTTGTGGAATCCAAGGTCAACTTTAGCAGGCACCTGAGGCCTACCTGATGAGTGTCTGAATGTGTTGTTATGATCCCGTGCCTACAGCTTATTCCATATAAACCCACCGCTTATATATACTTGAAGCAGATATGGGCTTTGGTGATCCAAAGCCACATGGATCAAGGTTCAAGGGTTCACGGGCCACATGATAATCACTTGCACAGGAAACCTTAGAAGAGTAGAGAGGACCTATTTCTATAAAAATTGAGCCCTTGGAAGAGAGGATCACAGCAAGTGCTCCCTATATTTAGTCTAGCATAGTTTCAGTTTTATTCCAAATTCAACATTCTAAGTTAGTGGCTCTCAATCTTCCAAATGCCGTGATGCTTTCACACCGTTTTGGGGACTCCCTCCAACCATAAAATTATTTTCATTGCTACTTCATAACTGTAAATTTGCTACTGTTATGAATCTGTTATGAATTGAATCGAGGTTAAAGGATTGTTGGACCCCCAAAAAGGTCATGACCCACAGGTTGCGAACCACTGATAAAAGTCATTCTACCAAGAGTGCTCCACTTACAAAGATGCTGACATAATAACCAGAAGTCAGAGGAGAGGAAGTTCCTTTCTGTTTAGGAGATTAAAAGAAGTGCTCTTTACCTCACTCAGCAATGTAAGAGCACACCACACTTCTTTATTTGGAGGAACAAAGTATCACTTATCAAAGTCTGTGGGTCTGAGAGAGACAATCTTTGCATCAGATTTGAAAGGTGTCACACAGAACAGGGGACCTGCAGAGTCATCCATAACAGAACTAAAGCAGCAGAGTGAGGAGAAAAGAGGAAGCCATGATGAAGATTAGGTGAGCCATTGTAATTCTGTTATCATTATTGAAGTTCTCTCTGTCCGCTATCATGTCCCCCTTTGTCATTTTGCCCCCTTTATCAGGTTAACATTTAGCAAGTTAATCTCATCGAATATTTTGCAAGAAACCTCTCATAAATGCATTTCTGTAACTTAGTGTGAGCAAATAATGAGTCGTATCTTAGCACCTCTAACCAGTCGATTTTCTGGCTCCATATCACTCCCCAAAGAGCTTGCGCTGTTTACTGTCCCTCCGGCAATAGGCAGGTTCCAATTTCACTGCACCTTCTCTAGCATTTGCTATTTCCTATTTTCTTGAACTTGATTGATGATTCTAGGGTGACACATTGCAGTTTTGATTTGTATCTCTTAGATGACTAATGATCATTATCTGGCTGCCTTTTTTAATTATTTATTTTATTTTATTTTGGGGCATCACTGCCCTCTGGTGGTTGTGGGAACTACCCAGCACTGCTCCTGAGAGCTGCAGCTGGATTTGAACCACCAAGCCTGCGGGCTGCAGTCCTGCACTCAACCACTTTCACCACCAGGGCTCAGCCTTTCTAATGTAGTCTCTGATAGGAATTATCTGGAAGAGAGCTGTGGTGTCCAGAGACTGCATACGAATATTGTCCAGGGTCACAAGGAAGTCAGGAACCTGGTACAGGTGGTGTTGGTATCAGGCACAGGTTCATGTGGTAGGTGGGGTTGGCATAGGAGCAGCCTGAAGAGGCAGTCTCTCTGATCAGCACTCTGAGTTTATACTGAAATTAAGTACAGATTGAGTCTCCTTCCCAGAAACAGAGAAAAAATAGTCATTTAAGCTTTCACTCATAGAAAAACATTTATCTTGTGCTCATTGTGCTCTCATGAAAGGAAGCACAAATTATCTTTAATGTATAAATTTTATGACATATGAACAAACAAATGTTACAAGTCATAAACATATAATTAGAAAACCATGTGACTTTTCAGTGATATGGATATATTTTAGACAACACATGCTTGAACACAGCAGAACTTAAAATCTTTAGTTAGCTAGCTGATGGAAAATCACATAAGTTGAGAATGATGAATTATGCAAATTAATGCATTAAAGTTCATCTCAAGTGAAAGCAGAAAGGTGAGCTTAGTAGAATGTTAATCATCTTAAAAGATATTATCTTTACTTTTAAAAATAATAGCATGCATTGCCAGGTCCTACCTGGATCTGGTATCTATAGCTCTAGACCTACTCCCCGTTAACCAACTGTATCATTGTCTAATATTTTGCATTTATGCTAATAGTAAAACCAAATCTACCAACTTACTATTTTGTGCATTAATGACACATGTCTGTCAGTCATGAAAATGGAGACTTGTGGTAAGAATAATTCTCATTTTAGTGGTTCAAGCTATGTGTCCACTTGACTGGGTCATGATTTCCTTTCCAGTGGTTTGGCAGTTAGGCAATGATATAATTTGGTCAGTGTGTCATGGTGTACTTTGGCCATTATATCATGATGTAGTCATTTTTCATTTTGTTATCTGATATGGTCATCTTTCATTTTTTTTGCCTCATGCTTACTTGCATACAGCGACCCATCCTTTGAACCCTCTCCATGTGGGGAACCGAGGAGTGAGTGTACATTTTCTACATCTGGCCATATGCTTTAGGGTGTCACTTAAACCAATTGTCTGTGACTTGAAGAGGAAGTGTTCATGAGGATTACCAGTCTGCAGTTGTTCTATTTTTGATAATTGAGGCTGATCTGTTACCTTGACTTCTTAGCCTTTGACTGTTTCTGTTTAGGACCAGACTTCTGAACGTAGGTTCCCTTTTATACATATTTCTCTTTGTTCCCAGAGAGATTCACAGGGCCCTTTGAAGCTTTATTACTGGCTTTTTTTAAAAGATAAGGAAACCTTTTGCAGAAACTCTTGTGAGCTCTAATGCACACAACACCATCCAGATCATAGGAACTTGAGGAACGTAAAACCCTATCATTCTGTCTTCTCTTCCTAGACATTTACTGGGGAAGATCAAATGGTGTACTCATTATCCCAAGGATCATAGCTTTTAGGTGGAAAATTTCAGCTATCTACTATACCATTTGGATCTCCAAATGGACAACCCCTTCAGTGAGTGCAAGTACGCATCCTCTACAAACCTCATCCTCTCCCTTATTTGAGAATATAAATAACTATGTCTTTAAAAATGAGTGATAATAAATAGAAAAATGCAACTCATTGCTCACAAGTAGATTCAGCCTTGTAGCAGCCCCTTGGACTAGAGAGTAGAACTGCTTCGCAGGGTTTTCTTGCCTCTCATCTTTCTGGAAGTAGTTCCCCAGACCTTTCTTCAGAAGAGCGGAAGAGGGGGCTTGATTGCAAACTATTTGTGCTCCCCAGGATCAAATGAGATAATAAAGCTGAAAGTATGACTCACACTTTTTTATTCTTTGCAGTTCTCATGCTTTTTTATTTGAATTAAAACCTCTTTAAATGCTGCAAATTTTTGACGGCTTCAAAACAGCTTTATACGGGCGTGGGAGATGAAATTGCTTCATAGAACTCCTCTACTCCTGTGTCTGTAACTTTCACCGTATGAATGGGTGGGGTCATGCAAACGGCGTCTGTGAAACATGAATGGGGGGGTTGGCGGGTTTTGCCATTTCACTGTGTATGTAAGCGGGCCATCGCAGAAGGAGAAAGAGAAGAATCCTGTGACTATCAAGAAAGAAGTCACCAGTGGAATACTTGCAGGATCCCCGCTGGAAGTGGCGGAGACAGCAAAGGCCTCAGAGGCCACAGCGCGGAGACCGTGAGACGGAAGCGAAGAACATCACTGAGGTCGTGGGGCCGAGTGACCGGCGTTTCAACTCCGGGATCAAGGCAGGGACCCGGGGGCCATGTGACTGAGAAGCTGAGGACCAGGGTCAGCCACGGCTGCCGGCGTGACTGAGAAGAGGGCTTGTGGACAAAAAACCTGTATCCTTCGCCTTTTGTATCTGCTAGCTTCCCTAGAAAGCCTTATACTTGTGAGTATTGTCTGTGTTCTCTGTGACTGCTGCAGTGAATTTCTGAATCCAACAGAAAAGTAGAGTGTGGTGGGAGGGAGAGTTGATGTGGGAGGTGCAGTTGATGTCAGAGTAGAGTAAGGAAGGTTAGAGGGTGGAGGCACATCTGGTTTCTGTCCTGTGGCAATTCGTTTTGGCCTGGGGTGCCGTCGGATTCTTCTTCTTTGTGTCACTAGAGGGGGTCAAATGTGACTTTCATGCCTATCTCTCAAAGGGTTATACTTGGTATGCCAGAACTATTTTCCAATATTTATCAATTAATTTCAAGCAGCAATAATGAATCCAACAAGTTTTAGAATAAAAAGTTTATTTTAAAAGGTTAGAGTGGCATTCCTTTCTATTTTTGTAAGTTAATGCAATGCCTGACTTAATTGAAGATGTGTTTGCATGTCTATTTCACTATGTTGCTTGGGTTGAAATACGTAAAGAGCATGTGATCTACACAGATGTGGGGTTGAAAAGGAAATGTACTTTTGCAGTCTTTTCATGTAATTTTGAATGTTCTTTGATATTCCATTCAGACTTAACAAGTGGAAGTTTCTAAATGTTGAGTTGTAGTCTGGAATCTTAAACTATACCACGAACATTTCATACTTTTAACATTCAAGTCCATTGATCTTGTAATTTGAATGGACCCTTCATCCACGTATGATTTTGTATATCATACAAAAGCAAAATAAAGCAAAACAACTAAAAATCTGATTCAGCACTGAAAGAAAGCACTGTGCCATTCAATTTGGAAGACAGTTACCTGCCCAACCAATTGGAAGCTATCCTTATTTGTATCCATTCCAAAGAAAAGTGATAATGTGAAAATTTTCACACAATGATAATTAATATCATATACAAGTAAAATTTTTCTGGAGATAATTTAAAAACAGCTGCACCATTGATGGGAAATTGCCAAAGATTCAAGACAGATTCAGAAAATATACCGAATGACAGATATCATTGCTGGGGTCAGATGAACTGGGCTGAAAGCAGAGAATACCAGAAAGATGCTTAATTATGTTTTGGTGACTATGCAAAAACATCTGACTTTGTAGATCATAACAAACTGGACAATATTTCACTTTTTTTGGGCATCACTGCTCTCTGGGGGAATAGGAGGCGCAGCCTTGCTCCTGGAGAGCTGCTGCTGGATTTGAACCGCCAACCCAGTGGGCCACAGGATAATATTTCAAAGAATGGGATCACTTCTAGAACACTTCAAAGTTTCTAGAACACTTAAGTTTGCTCCTGTGGAAGCTGTACATAGACTGAGAGGAAGGGGGTACTGCATGATTTAAAATCAGAAAAGGTGTAAATCAGAGCTTTATCTTTTTACCATATTTGTCCAACTTATATACTGAAAGAAAAAAATGAAAAGATTGACTGAAGAAGAATGTAACATGAGGATTGGAAGGTTTCACTAAAGTCCATGGTATGCAGATGCCACAACCTTACTTACTGAAAGGCTAAGAGAATTTGAAACTTTTACCTATGAAGGTCAAAGGCTACAGTCATCACTGTGTTTTACATACAATTCCGCATAAAGCAAAGCAAAATCCTTACAACTTTATCAATAGACATCATGATAAATTGAAAAAAGATTGACATTGTCTACTGAGTCATGTGACTCTTCCAAATGTTGGTGCTTTTTATCATAGGATTAAAAGACCCACTTGCAGTGAAAGGAGACATTGGTCATTATAAGACATGAAATAATAATTATAATTTATACATTATCCAGGGTTTGTGAGGGAAGAAGGCAGGGTGGGAGAGCAAGGGTAAAAATGAGGATATCAAGGGTACAAGTAGAAAGAAAATGTTTTGAAAATGATGATGGCAGCAAATGTACAAATGTGGTTGACATAATGGATGTATGTATGGATTATGATAAGAGCTGTATGATCCCCCAATAAAATGATTAAAAATGGAAACAGATAAACAAAAACAAACAAACCCTGCTTGTTATATTTACCATGTTACAATCAGAAAGTATTGGAAAACTGTCAAGCTCATGGTGGTAGAAACCTTAAAAAAATTCTAAGTTTCACTTGAAAGTTCAAATCTTGTAAGTGACCACAAATATTGGTAACAATTTTTCTTGAAGTGACAGGTTCACTTTGTTTATTTTCAAGAAAATATCTGTCAAATATCTATGTCTGAAAACATTTGTCTGCCAGCTTTCAATTAAAAATGGTCTTCCATGAAAAATGTACTCTGAGTGCAACTTTAATAACTACACATGTATTGTTCCTTGAGAAAAGGCATCATACTTCAGTCTGCATCAGACACGCTTTATATACATCACCTGTTTAATCAGGACACTAAAATGATATATATGCATGGGATTGAATTAAAGAATATTACTTCTTTACTAAGGATATTTGTAAACGAGATAGGCTGTTTCGTGTTCCCTAAACGTGCATGACTCTGAGGAATATAATGACTATGGGAATGTTTCCATCTGATGCTACTGCTTTGGTTCATGCTACGGTGCCAGCCGTTTTCACATTGGGTTGATAATGCATCTTAAATACAAATTTTGCAAGTCAATATGCTGGTAAACAAAAATAACTTCTTAGCACTTTTATGAAATTACTTTTGACTTTGCAGAGAACCTGAAAGTGTCTTGATGATCCCAGGAGTTCTTGAGTCTGATTTAGAACTGCTAATATATGCTTTAGATACAAGGGTACGTGAGAAAAGTATTGCTCTCAGAACTCCAGTTCTTACATGAAAGGATTTCTTCCAAATTAAACATATTTAAACAGGTCTCTGTGATCAGTAGATAGCTGAGGAAAAGTTCTCTCAGTAATATACCTGTCTTAGTCTCCTTAACACCCCGCTCTCCTAATGCCCAAACACCTCACTGCCATGGAGTTGATTCCGACATAACCAATTTCTAGGACAGGCTAGAATTGCCCCTGAGGGTTTCTGAGACTGAGTTTCCATAACTCTTTATGGAAATAGAGCACCTCATCATTCACCAGTGGGGCAACTAGTGCTTTTGAATTGCTGGCCTTGTGGTTAGCAGCCCAATGCCTAACCCACGATGCCATGAGGGCTTCTGTCGTCTCCTTAGGGCACCTTAAAAAAGGTTCCATCAAAACCATGGCTTCCAAGGGGATCTGCTGGGCTACTTAGATTCAAGGCAGAGAGGTTAGTTTAGAAGGCTATGTCAACAGATTTTTTGGGGGGCGGGGGAGATGGACAGTGCAGGGAAGTGTGGTGGTAATTGTCTCAAAGAACACAGGACCACTACACGAATTTGTGATGAAGCGGTTTTAAGAACATTTAAAACTGCACTGGTGAGAAAATGGCCAAGAAAGTTTCATCTTCTTTGGTGCAATGATGCAAAACCTGTGCATTCTTTGAGGGCAGTAAGGGCTATCCCAGTGTAACTTCACTGGAGAACCCTTCTCATCTTCCCTACAGCCTTGATCCTGCCTCTTCAGATTTCGGTTTGCCCTCCAGTAATGGGAAGAGACACCGTCTATAGGGATGTGGAAACACCAGCTTCTGCAGGTATAGACGTTAAAGCTATGTGTGGCAATCTTTGGTTCATTACTGACTAAAGCAAAGAAGAGTGAAGAAAATCAAAGATTCCTGAAAACAACTAGTCCAATGGATTGATGAGCCACATGAAACTCAGCCTCCATGACCTTGAAACCAGAAGACTACTACCAATTGTTTTGAAAGGGATTCCATTAGAAAGTCCTGGACAGAGTAGGGTGGAACCATGGAACAGAACTCACAATTTACCAAAGAGGACATCCAGGCAGCCAACAACGACATGAAGAAATGTTCGCACTCATTAGCAATAAGAAAAATACAAATTAAAACAGCACTGAGATACCGCCTCAACCTGACACTTTGATCAAAATTCAATAAAAAAAATAGCCAGTTCTGGAGAGGATCCAGGGAGATTAACATGTTTTTGCATCACTGGTGGAACTGTAGACTCATACAACTACTATGGAAATCAATATAGCACTTCTGTCAAAAATCAACCTCACTGCCATGGAAATAATGCAGACTCAGTGATGCCAAAGGACAGGCTAGAACTGCTTCTGTGAGTTTCTGAGACTGCCACACTGTATGTGAGTAGAAAGCCCCATCTTTCTTCCTGCGCATGCACTGGTGGTTTTGAACTTCTGGACTTGGTGATTGTAGACCAATGCATGACCACTAGGTGGAACTTCCTCAACAATTGCAAATATAATTCCTTATGGTCCAGCATCTTTTGTACTGGATATAAACCCTAAAGAAATATGAATACAATATGGACAAATATATGTATGCCTATGTTTATTGCAGTAATTTTCATAGTAGCAAAATATGAAAGCAACAAAAAACCTCTATCAGGGAGGAATGCATCAGTGAACTCTGGTATACCCATTAGATGGAATATTATGCATCAGTAAAAAATAATAACTCTCTTAAACACTGCAAGACATGGAAAAAACTAGAGAATACCATGTTTAGCAAAATTAGTCTTACAAATATATAGATATATATACTTAATAACACTATTTCTATAATGAAAAACAAAGAAAAAGAACTGTAGTTTATATACCAGTAGACAAGAATTTGGTGTCTATGAGGAGGCCAGGCTGGGAGCAGGAACAGGGAGAGGGGAGGGATCTGATATGGAGGGAGGAGGAAGTGGGGAGGAAGGATGGGTGGGGAGAGAAAGAGGATGGCATAAATGGAGGGTTTAATAGTATGTGAATTTAATTTCTTGAGAGGAGCTGAGTAAATACATAGAGGGTGTTTCTTTACAAAAATACCTCCTCTACTTTCATTGTCCCTCAAATCTGAATAGTGGTCTGAATGGCTATAAAGAGGAGGAAAAGTAAAATGGAAATGGATTTGGGAGTCTTTGGTGACAAGTTCATTTCAAATAACAACAACAACCCACAATCATAATACAGACGGGGCCTACAGGTCAGGTAGAGATGGTTGAAACCCTGAGGCTAAGGCTCTCACTCACCTGTTACATCTGGAACTGAACTCACCCTTTGGTTCAATTTTCAGCTAGACAATACACGGAACCATAGGGGAGGAAACAACACTAGGGACTTATGCATTGCTTAGAATAAACAACCATTTGATAAAAAACCAACCAAACAAAACACAACGGTGAATTTATTCAAGGACAATGTTCCAAAGAGTTAGGAAACAAGGAGGAACAGTGATAGGAAATACATGAAGGGAAGTGAGATAAGTCGTGTTACATTGTGGGTCATACAACCAATGACGTGAAACAAAATGAGCATCAAATAGTGGGATGGAACACAGATTTTTCTCTGATACCCCTTCCCCACATGCATGTGCGTGCACACACACACACCTAGATGGTGATATATTGAGAAACAATTTCATACTGTATTACTTTTATTAATAATGTTTCCTATGATTTGTTATCAATACTTTTGGACTCACCCTTGCGTTTTATGACCTAATACATAATATGCTGTCAGTGAGGAAAATCCATTTGATTATAATTATGTATTCCAATTTTTATTGTGTGTGGGTCTGGACCTACAGCGATGACAGTCGAATTGATCATATGCCTCAGCTTCCAGCATATTGTGATAACAGGTCTACAGGAAAGGTCTTCTTTCCAGCTTCTGAGTTTTAAAAAATTATACCACTTCTCTTTTTTCCCCTAGAAAAAAAGGAGTAGCAGCTTTTTGGCAGTCACATCCTCTTTGATAGCCTTAGAGGTTCCTTTGTGCCTTTTAAATTGTTCAATCCTGGGTGTGGAAATACAGCTCACCCAAGAGAAAACAAAAACAGTCTATTCATTTACAGAACTTGCTATCAAGCAAGGGAGTTGGCCACCACACATCTGTTTGGGAGAGTTTCTAAGCAGGGCTGTGAGAAAATATTTTAGTGATAAAAAGGAATGCTAATTGAGGGTTTTTGGCATGAGAAGCTGAAGGCCAACTAGAAATGGGACATCCTAGGGCATTGGTTTCAGGAGCACGTTTGCCTTTCTCTGTTTGGTCTTGAGTTGAGAGCAAAAGCAAAATGTCATGGAAGGAGCCCTACTGACACGGTGGGCGAAGTAGACAGTTCACACCTACCAACCGTTCTGGGAGGAGAAAGATGTGCTGATCTGCTTCTATAAAGATGATAACCATGAAAGTCATTGGGAGCATTTCTGCTCTGTCCTGGAGGATTGCCATGGATCCAAATGCAATGAGTTTGGTTTTGTTTTGAACAGTGTTGGGCCATGTCCTGACCTTCTGGAACAGTTGTTGCAAGGCGATTTACTACAAAGAAACTCATGCTTGCTGCAAGGCTGTGAACCTGACGAAGACAAACATGTAAAAGTAGACCATGTTATGTTCCACTCATATATTGTATAACCATTGTCTGTCTGGGACCACATTGAAAGAACATTCTAACAAAGTTAGACTATCAGTCACTTTGTTCTACTTTATCAGTGTGGAAGACTAGTACAGCTGGTCATCTATGAAGCAAAGGAATTTGGAGTTTCTGTGTCTTGTAGGTAGCCAAGGGGCATGCACAAGTCTTACTGAAGTCTCATCAGGAAGCAGAGGGTTCTTTGTAGTAAACTTCGTCTCCAACAGGAACAATTTAGAGATTTCTTATCCTTCCTCATTTCTGGGATCCTAGAGCTCCAGTGAAGTTCACCATTGTCACAAGCACCTTTTCTACCCAAATAATATAATACATTCCAATAATTGACGACAAAATTTTGTCTCTGTTTTTCCCTGGATGGAGAAATAAATTATCAGACCTAGTAGGGTGGAGGACCATGAGTAGTGTCATTGCCTACCTTATAGCTCTACTGAAGTGGTCCCTCTTATGATAGTTAAAGAACAGTCTGAATTTCAAAGGAAGTAAATAATGCCCTCAATCTAATCAGTTATTATAGATATGATTTAAATAGCCTGTGCCTCTTATACCCTTAATACGATTCCATGATTTCAGACAAGCAATGCTATTTTCAAACAACAGCAACGACAACAACAGAAGTAGAAAATGCTTACTTGGCCCCCACCTATGAAAACTCATGTTGACTGAGGCTGATTGCAAACATTCACAGGTGATCGTTACATGTGCAAAAATGTGCAGTTGTTCCTAAAGCATGGAATAAAAGTAATGGAGCCAAACAGAGAGTTTCATCATCTGAAGACATTTCCTCTGGCTCTGTCACCCAGGGCAATTTAATTCTAAAAGATTGTATGTATTGATTGAAATACTGGCCCCTAGATCCTTAACAGATGAATGAAACCAATGCAAAGAACACTTACTGTTCACATTTCCCAATATCAAAGAACAAGGAATTAATAAAGGGAAAGCACTCATTTTAGAAGCTGATTCTTACCCCCAAAGGTTGCATTTATTCAAAATGTTTTATAAAACAAGATGATAGATTATTAGCATAATACAATACATGATTTTAAAGAGAATGAAATCAGAATAGCTCCCAAGGAAATTGCCTCCAGGTACTCTTCTGGAGAGAAAAGACAGCCTTAGCTGCCTGAAGCAGAGTTGGGCTTCTAATCCTAGCAAAGACTCTTGCACTATTGTGAAAATATGTATGTCCTTGGTGTTCACGTATTTGTTCATTTCTGGTCTATATGTCTCATCAATTGCACCAGACTGTTGTCTACCTGCTAAAAAACTACTAACTACCTTCAACTACAAAGTGGTGCCTAAAAGTAGATCACCAGGGAGCAACCGGAGCTAGATATGATTTCTTTAGGGAGTGTATATCTGAAATTTCTTAGTTAAAAGAAAAAAATCACATGTAGATTTACATGCCACACTTTTGTGTGTGTGTGAGAGATGAAGCTTTGAGTAGCACCTTTAGCATCAGATATCTATGGCATATAAACAAATCACCTTGCAGATCAAATATACAAATGGACAATGACCTGAAAACCATATATGTAAATCAAACTCTAATCTTGATCCTCTGCAATGGTCAGTTCAAGAAGCCAAAGCACAATTTCTGTAGCAATCAGCCCTACGTGGCCAGCACTTGATCAATATCTGCTAACTTCTTGAGTATTGGCTGGCTTCTGCTTCTAAATCAAGATCTGCCAGAGAATGCCTGTTGTGATCTGAAACACCTTTAGCATCTCAAATTATGCAAGAATGTTACTTTTCCTTCCATCCCTAATTCCATGTTTCTGTTTTAAAATATTATCATTTATTTTTAATAAACAGTTTTCTTGGCATTTCATCCACATATCATATCATTCAATAGTTTAGTCATATGCAGAGGAGCTGTACAATCATTACCACAGTCAATTTTAGAACACTTTCTTCTTCCTTGTAGTTACTAATACAGACAACAAAACATTCTCCAATTTGACTTCTCCATGTATAATCCAGTGTCACTGATTGTACTCTTTATGTTGAACAACCTTTTTGATATCATTTTCCAAATTATTCCACCACAATTGATATAAACCCACTGTCCCCTAAGGAAAATCTTTTCCTTTATCCATGGTAACATTGGCCAACTCTGGCTTCTTTTTTATTGTTTTTTAATGGCTAAGGCAAAAGTTTGGCTTGAAATCCCCCCAGAGATGCATTGAAAGAAAGGCTTGGCTATCTGCGTCTAAACTGCCTTGAACACCCCAGGGAGCAGTTGTACTCTGCCCATGTGGGGTTGTCACGAGTTGGTGCAGCTTGAGTACAACCAACAGCAGCCGGGACAGGCCACCTGTGCATTTCTCCCAAATGTGAGTGATGGTGGTTAATACTTTCTGTGGATGTGTTCTGATTGCTCTAGAGATGAAAGAGACCCAAATTAGAAGAGAATGGCTAGAAACCCATTTATTAACAGAACTGGATAAACACAGGACAGAGACAAATTATCCTGATGTAGGATGCCACTGGCTTCAGGCCTTAATGCTGTCCAAGGAGTAGCACTCACACAGCCATTTAAATAAGACATGGACAACAAAGGAAGCTATCACAGAGTCAGAACTGGAAACAGGTCAACCCAGCATAGTGCAGGCTAGACTACAGGAAAGGGATGCTTGGGATATACTTGACTGCATTGCGGATTAGAAGAATGAGGTGGACCAAGGGAATCAGGCATGACTCATGTCGTTTTGACCCTGGTACCACAATTTTCTCAAGGGCACACTGGGCAAATCCCTGAGGGTATGGCTGCAATAATCCACTTTCAAACACACTGTTTGAAGGATAAAGTTTTTCACATGACTGATCCATGCTCAGAAAGAATTCAATGGAAGCTGAATCTAGGTGGAGACTAAAAAATTGATTTAGGCCTTCCACTACACTCTGTACCCTTCTGCATGGTTAGTGCTCAGAATTTAAACTTAAATGAATACCTAAATAACCTGTTTGTTCTTCCTTGGCGTTTGTTTATTTTCACCAGTGTGCAATCAAGGAGCTCACCCATGGTGAGTTAAAAAGTAGAAGAATTAAAAACTATTTAGATGGTCAGATTCTTTCATTATGATTTTAGGTTTTATAATATTAATGCTAATTTCCATAAGAATCTTATGACAATACATATCCTTGAAAAGATAAGGACAGAGGCTCATAGGTGAAAGTGTGTCCAAGGATATTTAGATTTCTATGAAATGGTAATCAATTTGGCCCTTCTTTATAATTAGGCACATTTTACTAGATCATGGCAAACCCAAACCGCTTACCCTTGAGTAAATTCTTACTCATGTCAAATTTATGTATGTCAAACGCAGATTTTTCAGAAGTATATCACCAGGCTTCTGGACACTTTTTAAGATATCAGTTGAGCACCGCTCATTATCTATCTATCTACCTATCTATCCACCCATCATCTATCTATCTATCTATCTACCTATCATCCATCTATCTACCTATCTATCCATCCATCACCTATCTATCTATCTATCTATCTATCTATCTATCTATCTATCTATCTATCATCTATCATCTATCTGTCTGCTTTATCATTTATTTATGATTGCTTCATGTGGATAGTAATTGTCTCCTTTTTTGTATAGGCAAACTAAGTTGTGACTTCATAAATGATGGAACTGTGATGTTTATCACCATATTTGCTTAATTTAGCATAATTCTAGCATCCTGAAATCTTATGTAGATGTTTTCGAATGATTGAGTAAATGAATGGCACTAGCATTCATTTCCTGGTAAGGCCAATAGAAACAGAGCTGGCTAGTCCTTTCCATCTGGTAGCTATGAAATTAACCTGGGCTTTCACAATTCTGTGATATACAAACTGAACAACAGAGTAGAAAATTCTGATAAATGAAGGGCAATGTAGATTAGAGCTGAGTGCTCACAGTAGTGTAGTAACTCATATCAAAGAGAATCATTCAAAAGTCAGTGAAAATATAGGTGCTATAGTTTGTTTGAATAATTTAGGCAGTTTTACATCCAGTGCATCAGTGGTGGGTAATTTTCTGTTCTATTTTTCCAGAACATGAAATGAAGCTATCACTGACATTATTTCTACTTTCAAAAATATTCCTGAAAGGGAAATCTGAGATAAGTGATGTAAAAACAAGCTTGTGACTCATTCGCTTTAGATATTGCAAAGCTATTTAAATGAGAGTAGCGGTGATTTTGCTCTTTCATTTGGACCATTTCAGTGAAAGTGGGATGTGCAATTTTGTTTTGTTTTTGAAAGTCTTTTGGTTTTTCTCATTTGATATCCTTTCCTACTGTGCTAAGAAGAAAAAAAAAATCCCTCATTTTATTGTCTATTTTCAAGTGTTCAAATAGATTTTCTTGGGTAATAACTAGAGCTACAATTAAATGGAATGAATTTTTACACCACCAAGGTTTTCTTAATATCTTTATCCAAAGAGATTTAAGTAAGATCACTATTTTTCAAGTACTCTCTACAAAAATCAACTATAGCAATAAATCTTATGTGGAAGAGGAGCACATACCTTTAAAAAGCATTCCTGATGATAAACATGGGTACATAATGGAAAATACGAGCTTCCAAGGTAAATACCTCATACACATCCCATTAGGGAACTGAGTGGAAGGGAGCTTGGGGAAACAAGGCCTGTCTAAGAAACAAGAATAATTTTTCTTCATTAAGATTGAAAAACTCAGCCCCTTATCCTTCCTACACCTGGAAATGCCTCAGAGCTCTTTCAAGTGTCTGATAACACTTGCTCCTTATAAAAATCCCATGAAAGAGACTGGGCAGCTCCTTTCCCCTCATTTTATGATAGAGAAAAAAGATGGCCAGGACAACTAAGTACCTTTTCTCTAGCCCTACCTCTAATGGGATGTCCATTAGCAGGAAGCAAACATGAGGGAGAGTTCTTTCACGATGAAGACTGAGCTTTCTGGTTGGCGTCTTGATGTCGAAGTGAAGTGGTCTCCTCTCCAGAACCCTCAGTAGCTTCACTGATGTATACTATATGATTTGAAAATTAATTGGGAATAATTCATATATCAAAATAGTCCATTGTTCAATCACATCCAGTAGAATCGTATATTTGCTACCACCATCAGTTTCCAAACATTCTTTTTCCATATGAACTCCTTGATGTCATCACCCCTTCACCCCAACGTTTCCTGTGTGTCACCTTTGCCCCCAAACCCTTATTCCACTTGTAACTCTATAGGTTCATCAGTTCTGATTTTCATATCCTCCCAAATGAAAAAAAATACATATATACAACTTCAAGAGGGTGACTCCCAATGACATACCACTTCCAAGGTGCCCCCAGATTTTGTGAGATGGGGAGGAATTATTCAATGGGACCACCAGATTACTTCTTGTTTTAAATGGAAGACGGAGTACTTCCATAGAAAATTAAAGCCGAATGCCCCGAATTTAATGTGGCATCCAGCTGTCATTTTCAAAGGGAATCAGAAACTATGCCCTAAGATCCTGATTTTATTTTTCTGCACCTTCATTAACCTCATCTTCACTGACCTGCAGTGTTAGTTTCTGTTGTGCATGGGGCTGCAACGAGTTGGGAGCTGGCTTGATGGTAGGCTGACCGTAGCATTGGCATCTACAGATTGCTCTATATGCATTCAGTATAAAAGTTTTTGAAATGAAATTAGCCACAAATATTTGGAGGGATTGGAAAATTAGTACTTGAAAGAAGAAAGTGAAATAAATTGTTCACATTCTTTCTACACACTAACACCATATTTTGTTTTCCCATACTTCAAGTGCCAATAATACCACCAGAAACAAAAATACATAGCAGTTATATGGAATTTGTGATTATTTTTGTTAAAAGATGATAGCATATACTATTTCATTGTTGATTAGTAGTTTATGGTTAGCTTATTGGACAGTGCTATAAAGACTGTAGTTGTTTGCTTTTGGTTAAGTAAATAAGCAGATTGTTAAAGGTGGACAAATATTTCAGGCCTTGTGTTATGTGCTAGGAAGTTATGGGGACAAAACAGATGAGTCTGTGGCTTTGAAATGCTCAGTGCCCAATATAGGTCACGAACACATCACTTATCAAAACCATACATAATTATAGACTGTGAAAGGAATTTTATTCTTTTAGAAAAGGTTTTTTTTTTTTTGCGGGCATCACTGCCCTCTATTGGGAGTAGGAGGCCCAGCCTTGCTCCTGGAGAGCTGCTTCTGGATTTGAACCACCAACCCTGTGGGCCGCAGTCCCCAACACAACCATTACACCACCGGGGTTCAGCCCCTAGAAAAAGTTTTATATTAAAATGGCCATCCTTATGCAATAGTCCAGTTTCCTTTATACAATTGATTCTATGGATGAATTTCCCCTTTTGATTCAATCTATTAGGAAACACAGAACTAATTTGAGTTACCTTAGGGACTTGTCTTTCTGATCAACATGTTGGCACTTTCATTTTTTATTGATGTTTACATTCTAGTCATTCGTTCATTAATCCATTTAAGACTTATAGAATGCCGACTCTTTGCCAAACTGAGTGCTAGGTTATAATACTGAATAAAGCAATTCTGGTCTTGGTCTCTGGAAGTCACAGTACAGAGAGGGGAGTAACGGTGCTGTGAGAGCTATCCTTCTCAGTAAGATGAAGAGACAGGGAGAAAGAGGAAGGCCCTCGAGAAGAAGGACTGGCACAGTGGCTTCAACAAGTGCCTCAAGCACAGCAACAATTGCGAGAGCAGCGCAGGACCAGACAGCTGCTGTTGTTGTTGCGCACAATGTCACTATGGATCAGAATAGGTTTTGTGGTTCCTAACAACAGCGAGAGATAGTAATGGAGAAAAGGGACGCAGGATGTCCTTTTGAATGGATTCCTGACAGATGAGGTGTGTAGATTATGACAAAGAAAGTGTGTATGTGGGTAGGTGTGTGTGTGTGTGTATGTGCGAGCGTGTGTGTGTGTGTGTGTGTGTGTGTGTGTGTGTGTTTGGGGTGGGTATAAGTGCCAGTGTAGTTCAAAAATTGAGGGACTAGAGGACAGAACAAACTATTGCAGGCAAAGGAAGCAGGGAAAATCAACTCTCTACTAACTAAAAGAAGACCCTAAGGTGACCAGACATCCCGCTTTTTAACAATTTAACAATGTCCTGCGGCATTTTAAAACAAAAATAAATATATTACAATACTACTTTTGCATTCTCTGAAAATTTTTGTTGCTCCATATAGACCAAAATTTTAATCAAGGAACTCTCCTCCCCCTGCCCGGGTCAATGGTGTCCCACTTAAAATCGGGTCACTTTAAAGCCTTGAGCTACCGGAAGCAGGGCACAAAATGGAGTAGGTGATTTGGTGAAGCTTAGAAGGCTGGGTAAAGATTTGATTTTTATCTTAAGATGATTGAAATTAATTGAAAAGTTTCAATCCAACAAATGACATGATTAGACTTCCTCTATATTATGTTTATTCTTTCAGCTGTTCATGAACTGGCTTGGAGGGAAAGAAGTGGGGGAATTTCAAAGTGCTTTGTGAAAAATGTCCATAGAATCCATTTTTGTTTTTTTTGAATATTTTACTTATTGTTTATAAAACTTTGTGCTTTTAAATTTAAAATTCACACTTTTTTTTGCCAAAAAGAACAATCTCTTTTGTTCTATTTTAATTCTTTTAAAATAGGTCTTTGGGTGTTGTCATAGACCGTTCTGAGAAGAGACTTTGAAGGCAGAGATGCCTGCAAAGAGAAAAAGCACTAGGAATGAGATAAGGAAAGAGGCTAAAGGCATCAAAAGTACTCTCCTATCCTTTTGTCAGCAAGTGTTTCATGTTGTTCATGGTGTCTCTCAGATTTGAAACCAACTCAACAGCACCTACCTGCAACGACTAACAAACCAGCTCATCAACTTCGCTGGTGATACAACCCTTCTCATTGTCATTCACCTGGAAATACACACATCTCATTAGTAGTAGGAAATCAATCCATGTTTGCAAAAGTAACTAATTAATTAGGACAGTCTTACATTTTTTTCAAACGTCCTTTTTCCATAAAGGAAAATTGGGGAGATTTTTCTTCTTATCTCTCTGCTACTGCAGAGTTGGCAATGAGCTACATAAAGCCATAGCTCTTATCTCGTGTTAATCTGCTCATGATGATATTCCTATCTAGTTCAACCCCTCGCACATAGCAGGACAAGCTTATGGGCTTGGACTCAAGTGATAGACATACAGCAATAAAAACTTAGGGATCAATTGTTTCTGTAAAATAGTTTTTCCGTACAATGTCATGTAATCTATGCAAAAGTGGTACACATGGGTCCGAGGTTCTCTAACTCTGGGGGAAGGGGAGGAAGGAGAATCATGATCAGCACCAGCAGCGCAAGGTGGATTCCATTGAAACAGAGTGCAGACATACATCCTCTCACCACACTTTTTTACCAATCCAGACACCAGCCATCCCTGGTATCTCTGTTACTTCTCTGCTAGGTTCCATGATTTGCTGCCACATAGAACTCACAGACTATACTCACAGTCATCAGGTTTATTAGGTAAATTGTTATAACATGAGGTCTAGTTGGTCCCCATGCATCGTGAGTCTATGTACAGTAGAACAAAATACCACTCGAAGTATAACAGAAGGAAAGACTCCCACTTGTTCTTATGTGGGAGCCCATCATTAAAGTTGCGGTATCGTTCAATCTCATCACATTTGTTGCCTTTCCACTCTACCAAGCAAGATGTCCATCTCCAGGACCAGGTCTTTCCGGATAACATGTACCAAGTACTGGAGACCAAGTCTCACAACCCCTGCCTCTAAGGAGAACTCTGGCTGTCCTTCTTCCAAGTCACACATTTACTTGTTATTTTGGCATTCCATGGTACTCTCAATATTGTTTGACAACACCATAGTTCAAATGCATGGATTTTTCTTCAGTCTCTTTTTCCAATGTCCAACTTTCACTCGCATGTGAGGCAATTGAAAATAACTATGGTTTGGGCATACCTTAGTCCTCAAAGTAACATCCTTCCTTTTCAAAACATCAAAGAGGCCTTGTGCAGAAGATTTACCTAATTAATGGAGATGCATAATACAATTCAGGAACAGTAATGACTCAGGTTACAATCATTTTGTCAGGATAGCCTCTTGGCTATGTCCAAAGGCAGGGGGGGGGGGGGCTCTCCCTGGCCTTTGGCTTCTTGTCCCCTTAGGTCTTTTGAATCATCTGGTTTCTGTTCTGCTCAAGCAAGTGTTACAAAGGTCTTTAGCTCCACTCTCAAGTTTCCAGAAGCACTCAACTTCTATTGCAGGTTTTGGTCCCAAGGTGCTCAGTTGTCTAGCTTTCTTGGCTGGCAAGTCAAGCTTTAAAGAGAAGCGTCCACAGCCACTTCACAATGCTAGCTAGTTTACTGCCTCAAAACACTCAATTTTGTTATACTGTAGGTCACCTTTTCTCCTGTTGGCCTCCTGGTTCTTGGTTCTTTTTCATACTTTGTCACTTTTTAAAAAAAGTCATTTTATTGGGGGCTTATACAACTCTTATCAGAATCCATATATCCATCTATTGTATGCAAAGCACATTTGTACATTTGTTGCCATCATAATTCTCAAAACATGTTCTTTCTACTTAAGCCATTGGTATTAGCTCCTCCTTTTCCTTCTCCTTCCCCACTACCCCTCCCTCATGAACCCTTGATAACTTATAAACTATTATTATTTTTCCATATTGTACACGGCCTGATGTCTCCCTTCACCCACTTCCCTGTTGTCCATATCCCAGGGAGGAGGTTATATGTAGATTCTTATAATCAGTTTCCCCTTTCTACCCCACCTTCCCTCCACCCTCCTGGTATCACCACTCTCACCACTGGTCCTAAAGGGATCATTTGTCCTGGATCCCCCATGTCCCTGATTCCTATCTGTACCAGTGTACCTCCTCTGGTATAGCCGGATTTTTTAAGGTAGAACTGGGATCATGATAGTGGGGGCAAGAAAGCATTGAAGAACTAGAGGAAAGTTGCATATTTCATCCTTGCTACACTGTACCTCCCTGTGACCCTTCTATAAGTGGATGTTGCTTCACCTACAGATGGGCCTTGGGCCCCCACTGTGTACTTTGCCTCATTTATAGTGATATAATTTTTAATTCTTTGATGTCTGATACCTGATTTGTTTGACATCTCGTGATCACACAGGCTGGTGTGTTTCCTCCATGTGGGCTTTGTTGCTTTTGAGCTAGATGGCCACTTGTTTACCTTCAAGCCTTTAAGACCCCAGATGCTATATCTTTGTATAGCTGGGAACCATCAGCTTTCTTCACCATTTTTGCCTATGCACACATTTGTCTTCAGTGATTGTGTCGGGAAGATGAGCATCATGGAATCCCAATTTAATAGAACAAAGTGTTCTTGCATTGAGGAAGTACTTGAGTGGAGGCCCAATGTCCATCTGCTGCCTCAATACTAACCCTGTAAGTATATGCACATAGATCTATTTCCCCATCATCATATATTAATATATTTACCTATGTACATGCCTGCATTTTAGACCTCTACAAATGTCTTCCCAGTTCTTTCCTCTATTTCCTTCAACTTCCCTCTTGTCCCCCTATTATGCTCACCCTTCATTTGAGTTTCAGTCACTTCGCTCAGTTACCCTGGCCTTGATCAATTCCTACCAGGCCTCTTACACCCTCCTTACCACTTGTTTTAGATCACTTGTTCCCTTGGCCCTGGGTTGGACAACACCACCTCCTTTTCCCTACCTCCCCCTCTCCCATATCCTCTCAGAACCATCAGTCCAGTTGTTTTCTCCTTCAGACTGATCATCCAGCCTATCTTATCTAGATAGACCTACAGAGATAATAATATGCACAAAAAATAAGACAACTCAAGACAAAGCGACAAAAGAAAACTGAACCTTGACAATGACAAAAAAATGTCCAGAAAAATATTAGAAATAAGTAAAATCCAAAACTAAAATAAACAAAAGAAAAACCTGTAAGGTCTGTTTGTTTACCTTCAGGAGTGTACCCTGGTTGAGTCTGATGGGGTGCCACACGCTGGCCCCCAAATTTGTCTTTGGCACTCCCTCAGGGAATTCCATGCTCCGCTCCCTCTACTTGTGCTGAACACCCTTAGTGTTTTTCCTCGATGTGGTCGGGTCAGACCAGGTGCAATGCTGGCACTGCTTCTCCAGTGTTGTCCCCATAGGGTTGGGGCAGTGAGGGAGGCTGTTTCATGGTGGGAACGGCCATATGGTTCTCTCCGGGCACTAACTTTTCTGAGTGGAGATATCATCCTCCCCCATCATTTGCTCTTATGTGCTGTGGTCAGTCATGTCCCTCTCCCCAAGCTGCAGTCTCAGTGCTGTCTTCCCAAGCAAACTCTCCTGGGGGTCAGGACAGCTATCTCCTGGGATTCAGGGTGGGCTCTCAGACCCCTCCACTGACTCCCTGCTCCATGCCATCATTCTACATTCACATCCTGGAACATGAGGTTTAAGTTTCATCCCTCTTTCTCTGTGGAGATATAAACAATATGCTCCCCTTGGGTAGGTTAGTGCCCTGTTTCCCCACTGCACACCGCCATCTCTCTCCTCCCTCCTCCCAGCTCTCCTCAGTTGTCTACCATATGTAGCCCCAGATTTGGTCTGGCCCCTGCCATACTACCTGGGCCTCACCCCAGGGATTTCTGTGTACAGTTGCTTCTTATTGTCTTGTGCTGTCTCTTGTGATAGAACTCTTAGTCTCCTGGGTCTGGGAGCTTCTCAGCACAAAAAGTCTGGAACCAAAGCATCTCCTGTGCTCCTAGCTCTTCTTCCTTGATGGCAAGGGTTCCCACCTTTTAGCCTCTGTGATAGCTCTTTGAAGCTTCACTTTCAGTGCCATCTAGACGATTCTGATATATGGACACTCTATAAGATAGACTAGAACTAGCCTTGTTTGTTTCTGAGACTGGAACTCTTTATAGAAATAGAAAGCACCCTTTTCATCCCAAGAAGCAACTGGTAGTTTCAAACTACTGGCCTTGCAGGTAGCCACCCATTGATGGCAGTGAACTCACTATGCCATCAAGCAAAAGAGACCTTTTCACTCCTTAGGGTTCGATAGGCCTATTTGTAGGACCTTCTTCCACAAAACTGCTGGGCACTTTGTTGGCATGAGTAAGCTCTCTGATGCCCCTGGAATGCATTGCAACCTGCTATGCATTGTTCCAGTTATTTGGTGGGAGTTACAAGACCCTGGCTATGAAAGTCCATATTAAAGAGATCCATCATTCCATCTTCCCCTGGCTTGGAAAGAATCCATCTCTGAAGTTTGAAACACTTAACTTTTACGATAGTTTCTTTAAGAAGACCAATAGGGAATGTGCTGGCATGCAAATTTATGTTTGCAGGCAAAAGCTGGAGCGAATGTAGCCTCCCTTTCAGTCATGCTGTCACTTAGGTGGCTCATTCACTCTGATAAAGCCATAAGTGGCTTATTAGTCTCCCACACATATTTGTCTGGCAATGGAATTGTTCTCTGGTTAGTGACATGCACAACATTGGACAAGAAGTGCTCTAGGCTATCATTCAACCCTTCCTCACAGCCAAAGGGTCCAGAGAAACCCTTCAAAAATGCACTCCATCTCGTTCACACACCGAGTAGCCACAGCTAAATTCTGATGTGAAAGACTGTGCTGATGGCTGGGGATGCTTCTCCACTGCCAAGCCTCATCAGAATTGATCAAGCAACTGGGCGTCTTATTTACATGCAGGATCTGCACAAATGCCTTAGAACAAAGGAGCACATCTCATTATTCACCATTGAAGGCTGTAATAATTTCAATGGGTCAGGCATGGAAATTGGATGTTTTAAATGCCATCTCAATATCTTTCTTCCAGCAACATAAAAAGAAGGTTATAGTGGCTTCAGTAGCTGATGCGGAAGCTTCTTCCAATCTCATCAGGGCCCTTCTAAGAGGAGAGATTCTGACCCCCTTGTCTGGGCACTTGGATCTCTCCTTAGTCTTTCAAGCCTGCCCTCTTCAGTTACTTGACTCTAATGACTCACATGTTTCCACAAGGAAGTATCTTACCCCAATGTACCTTTCTTTGATAAAAATTCTGAAAATGGAGATTTAAGCGTATTTATTATAAATGCAAACCTCTAACCTTGATATCTTTACTCCAAACCTGTTTCTTCATCAGTCTCTTCCCTTTCAATCACTGATCAAGGCAAAAATGTGGAAGCTATCCATGAAACTGTCACTTTTTCTCCCCTCCCCACATCTGACCCATCAAATCCTGTCAGTTTTATTCCAAAGCATCTTTGAAATCTGAGCCTTTCTTAATTTCTACTGGCTACCTCTATTTCAAGATACTTCTTCTTTCATGAGGACTATATGTAGGTCCTGAATAGGCTAATATTTACATCTGTATTTTTATTTCTATCTAATAATGGAGAGTAACTAAAACAAGTGTTTATATATCTCTAATAAGAAGGGGAAAACAAACAAAACACACATACTAACCATTTTTAGTAATAAGCTTAATCACATATATTTGGGCTGTTCCATGAATAAAAAAGCTTGATGGGATAGAAACAGTGTCAAAAAAATGCTGAGCAAATAGAGTGTGTCATTATTTTGGATGTTCTAGGGATCTGTTCTCTGTCCTTTTTATATGTGTCATTCAAATTCAATTAGAATTTCCTAGAGATTAAAATTTAGATTTCACTAGAACTATCTGTAAATAAAAAGGTAAGCAAAAATTATGGCTGCAATATCATAGCAATTTTATGAAGCAAAAATATCCACATCCAAAGCTATGATTTCTCAGTCTATACAGCTTGTATATTTCCCTTTCTCTAATTCTTCCGTAGAGAATCCTGTGCTGTTTGACTTAAGATGACTTCAGAATGGCCACTTTAGCAACCTAGAGGTATTCAAAGTGTGTTCATTTTCCATGTTCTTTGAGTTCAGAGAACAAATGAGCATCTGAAGGAGCAATATGATGGCTATAGGGTGGATGAGAGAAGGCTTCCCAAGGAAATTCCAGTTGGGCAACCCTGACTCCTCTTGAAGAATTAGCAAATGATGGAAAAATAGTTTCTTGATGTAACTTAATATCAAAGTATTTCCCCCCCAAGACATCTTAACAAACACTCAAGTTGTCCTGTATACTTTGAGAAAATCTACCAAGATGACCCTTTTGGCATTTCCTCCAACAGTCGCTGAATCAATCTGAGTTCCTCTCTGTTCCTTGGATTTAATTCGCAAAGCAAAATCCCTTGGGAGGTCCCTGTTCTACCTGGATTCTTTTTTGAAGGTACACTCAGAAGGTACGACAAGTGCATTACTGAAATTGTAAATGGTGTGCCACCATCTCCTGGTCACACAAACATGTTTAAACACGTTTTGTTTGGAATAAACCCAGGCATGTATGAAGTGGAAGCCTAGTAGTGGTGCTTTTGGACCTAGATGGAAGAGGAATCGAGGCATTTGAATGCTGCTTGTGGCACAGAACATGGAGAGCACGGTGGGCTGCCAAAAGAATCAAGCAACCCCCCACGAATCAAGGACAGCCAGAATGCTCCTTCAAGGCAAGGCTGGTGAGCCTGCCTCATGTGCTTTGTCCAGGCTACCAGGAAAGATCAGACTTGGAGAAAGGCCTCATGCTTGGTAAAATAGAGAGTCGCGGAAAAGGAGGAAGGGCCTTGAAGAGATGGAGTGGTGCAGTGGTTACAATAATGGTCTCAGACATAACAGTGGTGAGCATGGAGCAGACTAAGCAACGTTTCCATGTGTCGGACAGTGTCGCTGTGAGTCAGAAATAGCCTTATGGTACCTAGTAACAACAATAATATTTGCAGATAGAGTGGGAACAGATCCACACACAAAAAAATGATAGGTAAAATAAACCCTTTAGAAACAACCACAGAGATATAAACTACCATGTGACAAAAAGGAAGACAATGGCATCAAGATCAATGCTTGACTGATAGCTTGGGCTTCATTAAGAGATAATCTGAGGTTAGAGGGTGAATATGAATATGACAATTGTTCAATTGTCTCCAAAACTGTTCAGGAGCTGAGATATCATTCTGGAGAAAGCCAACATTTGGCTTAATTTGAGACTCAGATGTGTCAGTCAGTTGGAGGAATAATTGCCATCCACAATCGACTCAGGAATCCTGAATAGATTAAGGAACAAAGAAGCATGTGAAAGCTTTGGAGGAAGAGAAAACAGACAGTGTGGGATTTGCAGTCTCTGTGGAGAGGAAGTGTGGAGGTTCGACCCTCATAGATTCTGAGCCTGTCTTCCTATGGGCGGACCCCATGCAGAATTAGTAGCTGAAATTGTAGTTCCAGAATGTTAATTTACTAGCTCAAAATCTTGTACTGAATCCTGTTGCATCCCCTCGGAGTCCGTGGGCCTTCATAAAAGGTAGCATTGTGCTTCCCGAGGAAATGGTCGGGGTTTGCAGGCTGCCTTTCTTTCTGGTGACTGAAAACACCAACTATTTCTGTGGGAAACAGAGGCAAAGCAAGTAAGAGGAAAAAAATGAAAAAAAAGTCTCTCAGTAGTTCCATCTTTAAGCACAAGCTTGAGCAGAACACCAAGCACTTTATATGTAACGATGATATCTGCCTAGCTGTGATGTATAGATGAAATCACCTTGCTTGCTGAAAGTGAAGAGAACTTGTAGCCTCCACTGATGAAGGTCAAAGACTACAGCCTGTAGTCTGAAGTACACCTCACGATGTGAAGAAAAGCAAAACCATCACAATTGGACTAAACACTAGATAGCAATAAGCTAAGAACATAATGAAGCTAACAAGGGTTTCATTTTCCTGGGGTCAAAACCCAAAGGCCATGAAAGCAGCAGTCAAGAGGTCAAATGCTATCTTGCTTGGGAAAATTTGCAAATGACCAGTTTGACATGTTTGAAAGCAAAGATGTCGCTTTGAGGACTAAGGTGCTTTGGACCCAGGATCCAAGCCTTAGCATTTTCATTCACTTTGTATGCGTGCCAAAACCAGACAATGAATAAGGAAGATTGGGGACAGATAGATGCTTTTGAATTATGGTTTCAGTGAAGAATATAGAGCACACCATGGACTGTCAGGATAAGAAACACGTTTGTCAGAGTGCTCATTGGAAGGCAGGATGGCAAAGCTTGGTCCCATGTCCTTTGGACATGTAATCAGGAGGGGACGAGACCTTGAAGTAGAACAAAGTAGAAGGTCAGCGAAAAGAGGAAACCCCCCCAACAAGAAGGATGGGCCCAATTGGAGCAATGAGGGCGAGGATGACACAGGACCAGGCAGGGTTTCTCCTGTTGGGTGTCAGTGATTCTGAGGGAAAGCTGACTGATGGCACCTAAAACCACAGCAGCAACACTAATGATGCCATCAGCTGTGAGACTTGTAGAGAAATAACTGAAATGAGTATCTTTACTTAGGAGCTTGATAGCATGTGCTTTTATATCATCAATGTCTTATTGACTATATTTTTATTCCAATTTTCATGAGGGATAGTTAAGTGCCTTTTTTTTTTAATATTCTCTATGTCAAAGTCTTCTTAAACATGTCCATGAATGTTAATCAACCAGCCTAACCCATTTTAATGAAAAAGCTCCCTTGTATAGTAGTTATATGCCCTGGGGTTTAGAGGCTCCATAGTAGTTTTGACTGTAGGCAGAGAGAAGAAAGAGGAGACAAAGGGTGTGTGTGTGTGTGTGTGTGTGTGTGTGTGTGTGTGTTCATGTGTGTGTGCATATGTGTGCGTGCACTATATAGTAATCAGGGCATATTGCATTCTTTGTTGTTTAGACCCCAATGCTAAAGGAAAATAAAATTCTGTGTAATTTTATTTAAAAAGCAATCTTGGTAATAGCAAGTGACTCTTCTTCCCTTATAAGTAGAGTGGGAGAATATCAACCCTTCACACTAGGACACCATATCCTTCCAATATTCTTAAAAGACTCATTTTCTCCCTAGGTTTGGTGCAGCCTTCTGGAAGATGTACAGTTAGTGAGAATAATTTGCAGAAACTTCCTAGTCAGAGCGTCTGTGGGTGCCAGCATTGTGATTATGGCTTTATCACTTGATAATCACAGAGATGATTTTTAAGGATCCCCACATGAGCATATTGTGCATAACAATTTTTCCTATCATCTTGAATCAGCCCAGAAAGCCTGCTAATTGCTTAAATGATTCCAAGCCTGTTTGGATAGAAAACCACCTGGAAACCTATTAGCTCTTTTTCCCAGCATGGGCAGATAGACAGACCTGAGTTTCAGAAAAGTTATTTTTTTGGGGGGATGTCATTCAATATTTCATCATTTCACAGCACACTTGGTGCCTTGAAAATATCCCCTATAATCTTTCTCCCCCCCTGAAGTGTTTGTTAGCAAATCAAATTCCTTGTTAGAGACTAATTGTGACTGCCATTTAACTGTACCTCTGAAACTTACTAAGAACATTATCCACGTGTCAAGGTCTACCCTTAACTGCCTGGTTATCCTAATGAGAGAATTATTTCTTCTTCCTCCTGCTGACTCTGCACCCCATTTATTTTGTAAGCTAAATATTCGTTATGAAAGCATCAGCACCACTCCCCATTAGCAGCAATGTTTCAGGTACAGCAATGATCACTGGAAGAGGAGATACTAGCAAATCATCAGTGGCATAGGTTGTGCAAGACCAGACTATCTCCTTCATTTTTGGCATATTTCAAAATTAACTCATTTTATATGGTAGTAGAAGACCCTTTTGAGAAATAAACCAAATCAGGTGACATTGATCAGGGCTCATCCATATATAACCATATCTGGAAATCACAGTGCTGCAGATACTCTGATGCAAAATTTCAAGGAAGAAACTTAAAGTCAAGGACACACACACACACACACACATACATATAATATGTTGATTGGAGGAGACAGATATATTAACCTGACTCTAAATCCTAAAGGTTGGTGGAGAATACTCATTCTGCATACCATCTAGGATCTCTTATTTTAAGTCACTTAGTGTAATGAACATTGTGCTATGCTTTCCAGACCCCCTACCACTGCTCCCGATCAAGTCACTCATTCAGCCAGCTGCTCGAGCGCTGCCTGCCAATAACTCACAGCTGAGTCTGCTTTCTGGGCTCTCTTGTAGCACCAGATGTCTTGGGTTGAGTTTCTCTCTGGAGATTGCCCTCAGCAGAGGGTAAGTAACCGCCTTCCTCAAGGTTATAACCCAATTAGTGGAAGTGGTTGAGACTCTTGTTGCAATTGCATCATAGTTCAATTTCTCCTTTTGCCTAGTTCTGCTTCTCCTACTCCCTCACATGTGTTAATCCTGATCACATCACTTGGGAGACATCCTGCATACAGATCTCTGGGCTTGACATATGTGTGCCATTGCAACTGACCTTAAGTTTTCCTTATGATAGTTTTATAGCCGAGGCTTATCTATTTGCTTGGATAACTCACAGGAACAGTCCTATCCTGTCTATGCTATCATTATGCAACCGCCTCATTAAAATCAAGACATAGGAAGGATCATGTCACGAATGGAATTTTGGCCTAGTTTATGGGCCAGTGGTCATTGATCTGTCCTTGAATGTATAGTTGCAACGGCTGTACATAATATTTGGTAAAACACAGGTATTGGTTCCTTGGACTGCAAGGTAAGAGTTATCAGGGCAGGTAAGGCAAAGTTGGAGCCTCTGTGGACCAGTGGCTAAGTCTTTTACTGTTCATCACAAGGCCAGCAGTTCAAAGGAACCAACGAGGTGAAGGAAAATGAGGCTTTCTGCTTCTATGGAGATTTACAGCCCTGGAACCCCCTGGTGGCAGTTCTCTGTCCCGCAGTGTCTCTCAGAATCAGATGTGACACGAGAGCTGTGAGTTTGAGGAGACCAAGTTCAATTTCTTCTGTCCAACCCTGGTTTATTCTCTTTCAGACTGTGATGTGCTAATAAATATTTAATAACTGGGGTTCCAAGGGAAAGGCTATTACTTCTTTGTTACATCTGACACTTTCCAAGATGTAGACCCCCGCCTTGCTCAGTTGTAAACTACCAAATTGATGTCATTTACGTTAGAGTTAGGAATACCTACCCACAAGCACGTCTAAAAGATGGATATAAGTTGGCTCCAGCTCACCACGCCAGGTGCTTTCTTGAGCACCCAAACTAGAAAAGTCAAAACTGCTGCCTTTGAGTGTTTCCAAATGCAAAGTAGCCTTTGGGGACAGAATTGAACTGCCCCTTCGGCTTTCTGAAACTTCAGGAGCAGAACGCTTCCTCTTTTCCTCATGGAACAGCAGGCACTTTTAAACTGCTGACTTGGAGTTTTCAGCCATAGGAAAAATATCTGTCTCAGTCCATTTTTGGAAAACCTGATCCAAAGCCTTCTATCATCTCTTCCCAGGTATATAGTCTGCTAGACGTAGAACATATAGATAACCATAACATTTCAACCATGCTTTGAGATCTATTTTTAAGGAGACCCATGAAAAACAGGAATATTTCCGCCCCTATATACACTCTTTTCAGTGGACTGACAAACAGCATTCTAGAATGAAGCAACTCTGACATGGAGGTGGTGGTGGTGTAGGTAGTGTGGAGGAGCATTTCAGGCATGAGAGATGATTAGTAGCAAAGTAGATGATGGGGCTGGAGAACTGAGATTATGGCTTAAGCTGGCAATAGAATTTTGGACCTGGAGCTTCTTTCCTGCACCTTCAGTGAAGAGTCTAGGGGCCATGAGTGACTTGATGTTACAGAGACTAGATCATGAAATTCTGGTTAAATTCATTCCTTATGTCTCATCACAATATAAGCAACTGTATTCCAGATTTTGTGATATGACTTTTATATTGCATTATCTATAATCCTTACCACTCTGCCTTGCAGAGTAGGTAGCACTGTCTCTACTTGACAGATACAGAACTGAAAACAGAAGAACATCAATTGGAATAAAAATCGGAGTCTTCTGCTTTTCTTTTTAGAAGTTTTGAAACTCCTCCAATAAGGGCATAAAAAATAAAAATAAAAGTTCAGGTAAGATGAAGGATTATATAATCAGAGGCTATAAATCATGGATGCAGAAATTTGCCCCATGCAGGATTATCAGAAGGCTTGGAATTATTTTCTAGCTTTTTAAAGTTAAGCATAATGTATGATAATAGAATCATGGATCTCTTTAGTATTAGGATTGGTGTAAGTGTGAACTATGGATATATTTAAGAAGATGTTAGGTATTTCTGGATATCATGTCTAATGTACCCATTTGGGTGACAGAAGTCCCAGAATGATAGATTCTGACTATGGCACCTTCCTGAAGACCTGGGCACAAGCTGGAGGATAGGCAGAGAGGAGAAGAATCAACAAGTTGTGGAGGATCACTGAAAACACACAAGTTGCTAGTCTGAGTAGCTAAATTAAGATGGAACATTTTAATATAAACAACAGAACAGAATTCTGATTAAAAAGACCCAGGGATAAGGCTAAGGGTAAAGGAAACACCTAAAAGAATTTCTTGATTTTCCATATCTGACCTGAAATCTTTTTTTTAAATTTTTTTCCCCTGAAATCTTTATAGTACTCCTAGGTCTCCTTTCTAGGAGGAAAAGGAGTCTGTTAAAATCTATTCAGGGAGAGGGAACTCCGACCTTGAAGGTCTCAGGAGTTGTTGTGAAATGACTGATGAGAAGCATGGAAATGCTTTAGAAGGATTCTGATTTATTTTGAAGATTCGTACAAAGCTTGAGTTACTGTGCATAATATTTTCATGTTTATTTTGCTGTCAAAAGTGTTTTGTTTATGATGAATCTTGAGACAAATGATGCATAAAGAAAATGTACAATTCTTCTTGGTGTGATTGAACCATGGGATTGCATGATATGTAGCCATATGTGAAAAATAAACTTCTGGTAAAAAAAAGAAAATGTATAAAGTGTACATTTTCTCTATGTAAATCTGGTACTCTACTTCTTATCTTTAAGGAAATTTTCACCTTAGTTTTCAAAGAATATAAGTTATTATCTTAATTTGGGGGCATGTAGCATGATTGATATTGTTTCTACTCTTTATGCTTATTAATCCTTTTGATCCCCACTCCAATTTCATTTTGGGGAATTATCATTCCACAATGACCATATTATAGGGAATCTACTATCCAAGAACCAACTTTCATTAACCAAGGGTGCACATGGGGCAGGAGATGAGCCAAAATGAGTTTCTATACTGAATTTTATATTTTTCTACTAAATAACTAAAATTGTTAGATTGATACACATGGTTTTACCCTATTGGCAGGAATCATGTCTCCAGAATTCAAGCTATGTTATAGTCTGTAATTTTTCCTTCCTCGGTATTAAGACAAGTTCTTCAGTTTTACTCAGTCTTCAAATTTGCTTTATCTGTTCAATGAATTTACTTAAGGTCTTTTTGCCACAGAATCACTAGGAGTATCTTTTCTTTTTTTTTTTTGACCTTTGATGAATAGAGAAGTCTAGTCTACTTTGAGAATTTGATTTTGGAAAACAAGTTGAGTAATGAACAAGTCATGATGTATGTCTGCTTGCTAGATCACTTGATGGCCAATGTAAAAACCCTGAGGCAGACTCCTTGAGATGATAGTCTATGACAACTTAGCCTATCTACAATTCCGCTCCACTACCTGTCTGACCGTTTCTTGGACTGTGGTGGCTTACCTGTTGCTATGACGCTGGAAGCTATGCCACTGGTCTTTCTAATGCCAGCAGGGGCATCCTGCGGGGTAGGTCTCAGAAGAGTTTCCAGAGGAGGAAGAAAGGCCTAGTGATCCACTTCTGAGTCACAGCACCATATTGTCTGATAGCGGTTAGGAAGATGAACCCTCTAGGTTGGAAGTACTTAAAATGTCCAGTAGCTATCACAGTATAGCAATGGTTGTAAATAGCTGGAGTATAGCAATGGTTGTAAAGATGGCATCGAATTGGACCTCACTTTGTTCTGTTTGACTCATGTGAGCACCAAATTTAGGGTAACTAGCAAAAGTGACAACAGGTCCCTGATGGATGGGACAGGCGACAGAAATATGCCTTTTCAAAGTTTTCTAAAAGCATCTGGTCAAAGATACTTTGGGGTCAGGGCTTTAAGAAGGGAATTGGGAGGAAGGCATGTTACCCACATCCTCTTAGGTCAACCAGAGTAGACCAGAGATCAAAATTCAAGAAGACTAATCAATACTCTGTTGACTTGAGAAATAAGAATTCAGAAGTGAGAGACACCTGATCCTGGCTTGAGGCTTTTACTGCTTTACCATATCAGGTTAGGTCGGTTATTATTGTTTTTGTTTTCTCATTCATTAAAAAGAGATAAGCAATGTTCACTTCCCAGATTTATTGTTAGAATTAGTATAGCAAATGTCTATAAAGTTCTCTGACTAAGTAAACTGTTGAAATGGCAGTCTCTGATATGTCTGTACCAGGTACTGCACTTAGCAGGTTGCATATATTCTGTTTTAATAAATCCCCATTGTATCTCTGAATTAAGTACATTATGGCACCCATTTTACAGACAATACACCTGAAATTCTAGAACAGAGACTAATCAAGACTTTTCAAATCCAATGCCTGGTTTTATAATTAAAATATCACTGGCACACAGTCATTATCTTTCATGGATGTATTGTGTTATGGCTCTGTTTGCACTACAGTGGAAAATAATTAAAAAACACAGCAAAACATTGAGTAACATGCAGAGCTGCGAAAATTAAACAAATAAGGGAAGTAATAGGAAGTATATGAAAACTCTTTATAAGCATGATTTTCAACCTTTTACTTCTAAAAACATCATCTTGTCCTTGTTTAAAATGATCAGTTTTGCTCAATTGACTTTTTTCTACTTTCTGACCCATGCTCTTAGCTCTTAGTTTCTTGAAAAGTTAAGCTTTCTGTTTTTCCAAACTCAGAAAAATACCATTGAATCTAAACCTTGACCTTTTAAAAATCTACTTTGATTGTTGTTTGTGGTTATCTTGTGTTTTTTAAAATCATGGTTAATTTATCTTAACATCTCAAGTCTAAATCAGCTTCACTTTAAATGACAAGTAGAAGTCACCAAAATTAAGAGGCACTAGCTCACTGATGTATTGTATTTCCATCTATTTGCTGCTTTCCTCAACACAGGAAATAGCCTTCACCAAAAACAGTTTTGGAAGGAAGATGGATCTAAATTGTTTTACTAAGAAAATAAGAATAGGAGAGACTGCACTAACACAGGGGTATATACCCATTCATCTTTTTATTTACTGGTGCAAGGACACATATTTCTTTACTATGCGGCATGTATCATATGTGGTTCTGATGGCGTTAGTTGTCAAGTCAGTTCTAACTTAGGGTGACCCGTGTGTGCACAGGAGAACTACTTCATTGGACTGTCAAGGTTTGTGGCTTTTTGAAATCAGATTATCAGGCCTGTCTCCCAGCATGCCTCTGGGTAGATCGGAACCACCAACTTTGAAAAAAGTCTGGTGTTGAAGATCTATTGCAGGATTTCAAATCAGAGCATGTATCTATGAAGGTTGTATCCATTTACCATACTTATTCAATCTGTGTCCTGGGCAAAAAAACCAGAGAAATAGCACTCTATGAAGAAGAACTGAGTGTCAGGATTAGAGGAAGGCTTATTAACAACAGGTCACAGAAGACACGACCTTGCTGTCCAAGAGCAAGGAGCACTTGCTGATAAAGATCTAGGGCCACAGCTTTCATTATGGATTATAACTCAATGTAAAGAAAAAAAAGTCCTCAAGACTGGCTCAATACACTTTTCTCAATGATAAATTGAGAAAATATTGAAATTGTCAAGGGTTTCACTTTGGATCCACTTTTGGGTCTCATGGAAGCAGCAGTCAAGAAATTAAATGGCATTTCTAAGTGATCAAATATGCTGCACAAGCCTCTTTAACAAGACAACAAATAGAGAACCCACTTGAAGGAATGATGTGGGTTTGACCTAGGTCATGGCATTCTCAAACACCTCATATACAACAAATATGCAAGAAGCTGGAAAATGAATAATGAAGACCAGAGGAGACCTTTGAATTATCGAAAATGCAAAAACCCAAACTCACTTCCATTCAGCCAGTGTTAACTTATAGTGACCCTATAAAGACAGGGTAGACCTACTTTTGTGAATTTGGAGCAGCTGATTGTCTTTTTTAAAAATCATTTTATTGGGGGCTCATACAACACTTATCACAATTCATCCATTGTATGCACATTTGTACATTTGTTGCCATCATCATTCTCAAAACATTTTCTTTCTACTTAAGCCCTTGGTATTAGCTCCTCATTTTTCCCTTCCCTCCTCATGAACCCTTGATAACTTATAAATTATTATTATTTTGTCATATCTTATACTGTCTTACATATTCCTTCACCCATTTCCCTGTTTTCTGTACTCCTTATAATCAACTCCCCCTTTCTACTCCTCCTTTCCTCCACCCTCCCGGTATCGTATTCTCACCACTGGTCCTAAAGAGATCATCTGTTCTGGATTCTCCATGTTTCTGGTTCCTATCTGTGCCAGTGTACATCCTCCGGTCTAGCTGGGTTTGTCAGGTAGAATTGGGATCATGATAGTAGGAAGGAGGAAGCATTGAAGAACTCTCGAGGAAAGTTGTATGTTTTATCATTGCTACACTGTACCCTTACTGGCTCATCTCCTACCTGTGACCCCTCTGTAAGGGGATGCCACATTACCTACAGGTGGGCTTTGGGTCCCCAATCTGTATTCCCTATCATCTATAATGATATAATTTTTAGTTCAATGATGCCTGATACCTGATCCCTTCAACACCTTGTGGTCACACAGGCTGGTGTACTTTTTCCATGTGGGCTTTGTTGCTTCTGAACTAGATGGTTGCTTGTTTACCTTAAAGTCTTTAAGATGCCAGATGTTATATCTTTTGATAGTAGGGAATCATTCTTCACCACTTTTGCTTGTGCACACATTTGTCTTCAGCGATTGTTTCGGGAGGGTGAACATCATGGAATGTCAATTTAATAGAACAAAATGTTCTTGTATTGAGGAAGTACTTGAGTAGGACCCCAACGTCCATCTGCTTTGGGTGTGAGAAGCCTGGCAGGGTTTGATCAAGGGTAATATAACTGAGAGAAATTACTGAAATCCAAATGATGGCTGAACTTGATAGTGGAACAAGAGGAAAGTAAAAGGAAATAGAGGAAACAAGTAGGGGGCAAAGAGAATTTAGAAAGGTCTAAATACAGGCATGTCCATAGGTAAATATTTTAAAATATGATGATGGGAAAACAGCTGATTGTCTTAACTGCTGAGTTTGCAGTTTAGCAGCCCACTGCATAACCATTATGCTACCAGGGCTCCTTCTGCATTATTGAAAGGTCCATAGAATTCTAGAAGAACAGCCTGTCATGAAGGAAGAAAAGTCAAAGCAGTCATTAGAGGCAAGGATAGTGAGACTTCATCTGGTGTATTTTGTACATGTTGTCGGGAAAGACCAGTCCCTGAAAAGGGTGTCATGTTTGGTAGAACAGATCAGTGCAAAAGAGGAAGACCTTGAACAATGAGGTTTAATTGACACAGCAGCTGCAACAATGAAATCAATTATAAGGTCAATTGTAGGACCAGGCAGTGTCTCATTCTGTTGTATGAGTTGGAGATAACTCACCAGCACCTAATAATAAACAACAGTATCTGACCATTTGTGTCATTGTGGTTGACCCAAATAGGAGCGGTTCCGACATTTTCCCTCCTGCATTTCTCCTGTACTCTACTTCTGTTGGAAAATTACTACTTTACCCAACGTTGGTGTTTGTGGTAGTTACATAATCTCCTGTCAACTTGAGGGGATTCTGAATGAAGGGGTCTGGTCTAGCCTGTCAATCTGGTCTTAGCCAATGATGCCTCTGGACGGTTATGGCCTTCTCGTGAGGATTCTGGGAATGTTCTCCTTCTTGATTCTGTCATCAGGAGAGGTAGACCACACACTCTCTCTCTGCCTTCCATTCCTGCAGTTGAGACACTCAGAGAACTGAAGTAGCAACACGGAGACCCATGCCAGTGTTGAGATGCTTCCACTGCCACTGGAACCACAAGTCTTTCTACCCACTGACCTGTGGCCTTCTTGTGTCCGGCATCGCTGTAGGTGCTGCATGAGTGTAAAGAGCAGTTTACGAACTCATATCAGACATATGGGCTAATATTGGACTTATGGTCTTGAACTGGACTGGGATGTTTTCTAAATATACAGTTGTTTGATATAAATCTCTCTTACACATACATGAGTGTCTCTGGATTTGTTTCCTTACTACACCTAGTTTAACATACTGTTTTATAAACATATCTCTATTTATCCTTTCCTGGTTATTGTTTGTCAAGAGCAGTCACTCCACTGAATTGGTGTAAACAAAGTACAGCTTTAAACTCCAGTTATGGTGAACCGGGCAGAGAGAGACGGACAGGTAACTTCTGATTGGAAAATGAATCTATGTATTATATATTCCTAGTGGAGCCAGGCATGAAAAGCCTTTAATTTGCTGATGGCAAGACATGAACACTTATGGCTATGTCAGAGCTATGTCAGAAAGAACATGGTTCAAAAACCAAACATGAGATACAGAGAGAGTGTGTGATTGATTGATTTTGATTGTTTTCATGTTTCTGTCTTTTGTTGTTTTATTTTCCAATTGTTTCTGAGAACTAAATTCTTGCTCTCCTCCCTGTCTGATTATATGAATCAATAAATTCCTTTATGCTTGCCTCAGTGAACTTAATTTAAGTTTATTTCATTTGTAACCAAAAGAGATCTGAGTAATATTGCCTTAAAGGCTATAAACACACTCATGGTAAAATAAGCAAAAACTGATAATATAAATGTTTTTCAGTTTCACCCAGGGATATCAGAGGGTGTCTGGTTTATCTTGATTTTAAACAATAGCAATATTTTACTTTTATGTAAAGTGAATTGAAATTACTATATGGTCTCCACGCTTGCTAGGGAAAGTCTAAAATTTTCTGGATATTATTTTATAATTTACTTGAACAAAGAGCCCCAAATGATTAAGGGATTGCATTTAAAAATTTAATTTTATCTTCACAAAAAAGTGCAACTTTGTGTTGAACGTTATACCCTAAGCTATTTGCTAAAATGGATTTTCATAAAAATAATAGAGGAAGGAAAACCAGTGAATGAATAAACCAAGTGTACATGTGTGGTAGATTCTTGATTATTACTTAAATTTATTTTATATTATAGTTATTACATTTAAAGATGGCAAACAATTTAATTCATAGGTAAAAGACAGCCTACTATTTTCCATAGGGTCTGAGGAAGTCCGTCTTTGGTGAGGTCTTGAGCAGTCTTAGATTTACTTTCTCATTAGTTTGACTTCGTGAGCTCACCAGGCTAACATTTTGTCTTCGCACGGAGAGGCACTTCATCTGTGTTAGACACATTGACAATAGGCTCCTTTATTGAACAGAACCTAAATAGCTTAATGGCTGTTTGGAGAAATGGAAGCCTGAGACACCTCAATCAAAGCATTCTCTTTGCATGGCAAACAACTGCATTGCCAAAAATTAATTTCAGATCATAGCATTTGAAAAGTGTAAGATAAAATATAGTGAAAGATATCATTTTATCAGTTATACATTAAAGTTCATATAATTACAATAATCAGAGTGGCTCTCCCCTTATCTATATTGTTGAAAGACAGGCATTCTTACAAATCCCGCTTTAATATGGAAGCTATTGACAATACCATACCCAATACTGTGGCTTCCATTTTATCAATTGCATTGAAACTTGGCAGCTTTCTAGGTGAATTAGAAGTAGTGTGACCCTGAAGCGCACTGCATCTCAAAGTCATATTTTACAGACATTTCCTTATAGAAGGATGATTTCACACTGTCTCATAAATATTAAATGTACAGAGATTTTGGGATCTAATCGAGATTAAATAAAAAAGTGATTTGATAACAGGAGGTATTCTTTACATGCAGCATGCCACTCATAACTAATTATATTCCTTAATTTAAGAAACTTATGTTTATTTAAAATATCATTTTTTCCATTTATTCTGATTAGTCAGTTTATTCTGGGTTGAATAGCACTACAGAATAGATAATAAACATTATGAAAAACGTCAACAAAGCAAGATATGCGATATTACTCCACTCGATATGGTAAATATTTACTTGTCAATCTAGACTACCTCATCTTTCAACAGATTCTCTTTGTTCATATTTTATGACAGGATATCTGCACAAATTAACTCTTTCATAGAAACAAAAATAATAATTTTTATGACTGTATATTTAATAAAAATTTGAAACCCTGCACTGCTATTTCTGAAAAAGTTTTTTAGAATCATTTTATTGGGGACTCATATAACTCTTATCTCAATCTATACATAAGTCCATTGTGTGTCAAGCACAATGAGGGCACATCCATTGCCCTCATCATTCTCAAAACATTTGCTTTCTGTTTAAGCTGTTGGCATTGGATCCTCATTTCCCCCCCTTCCTTTCTGCTCCCCTCTCGTTCATGAACCTTTGATAATTTATAAATTATTATTACTGGGCTGAGCCCCGGTAGCGTAGTGGTTGAGTGTGGGACTGCGGCTGACAGGCCCAGCAGCAGCAAGGCTGGGCCTCCCACTCCCACCCAGAGGGCAGTGATGCCTAAATATATATATATATATATATATATATATATATATATATATATATATATATAATTACTTTGTCATATCTTACACTGTTTGATGCCTTCTTCACCCACTTCCCTCTTATCCATACCCCAGGGATGAGGTTGCATATCAGTTCTCCCTTTCTAACCCACTTTCCCTCCACCCTCCCAATATCGCCACTCTCATCACTGGTCTTAAAGGGATCGTCAGTCCTGGATTGCTGCCTGTGTTTCCTTTCTGGGCCAGTGTAGATCATCTGGCCTAGCTTGAATTGTAAGGTAGAATTGGGATCATGATAGTAGGCAGGAGGAAGCATTGAAGAACTAGAGGTAAGCTGTATGTTTCATCCTTGCTACATTGCACCCTGACTAGTTTGTCTCCTCCCTGCAACTCTCTGTAAGGAGAAGTCTGTTACCTCCAGATAGACTTTGTACTTCCAGACTTTACTCCCCCTCATTTATAAAAATAAAATTTTTAGTTCTTTGATGCCTGATCCCTTTGATACATCCTGGGCACACAAGCTGGTGTGATTCTTTCAGGTGAACCTTGTTTCTGAGCTAGACGGCCGCTTGTTTACCTTCAAGCCTTTCAGACCCCAGATACTCTGTCTTTTGATAGTTGGGCACCATCAGCTTTCCTCACCACATTTGCTTATGCACACTATTGTCTTCAGTGATTGTGTTGAGGAGGTGAGCATCATGGAATGCCAATTTGTGTTTTTTTTTTTTTTGGCATCACTGCCCTCTGGTGGTGGTGGGAGCTACTTATCCTTGCTGCTGCTGGATTTGAACCGCCAAGCCAGTGGGCCACAGTCCTGCACTCAATCACTACACCACCGGGGCTCAGCCAGAATGCTAATTTAATAGAACAAAATGTTCTTGCATTGAGGAAGCACTTGAGTGGAGGCACAATGTCAATCTGCTGCTTTAATACCGAACCTATAAATATATGCACGTAGATCTATTTCCCCATCATCATATATAAACATATTCACCTATGTACATGCCTGTATTTAGACCTCTATAAATACTCTTTGTCTTCTGTTACTTTCCTCTGGTTCCTTTATTTTTAATTTTTTTTCCATCTGTTTCCTTTTACTTCCCTCTTGTCCCACTTTTATGCTCAGCCTTCATTTGAGTTTCAGTCATTTCTCTTGGTTATTTTACCCTTTATCAATCCCTACCAGGCCTCTTACACTCTCCTTGTCACTCAATTTGTATCACTTGTTGTTCCCTCGTCCCTGGGTTTGTCAGTAACACCTCATTTCCCCCGCATCCCTCCTCTCCCATATCCTCCCAGAACCATCGGTCCCATTGTTTTCTCCTTCAGACTGATAATCCCGCCTATCTTATCTAGATAGACCCACAGAGATAATAATATGCATAAAAAATAAGACATAGTAAGATGAAACTACAAAAGAAAACAAAACAACTACAAAAAGAAATAACAATGTCCAAAATATTTATAAATAAAAATAATAATAATAAATAAAAACCTCTAAATAGTTCAAAATCTGTTTGTTGACTTCTAGCAGTGTCTTCTTATTGAATCCGATGGGGTTCCATGCCCTGGCCCCAAAGTCTATCCTTGGCACTCCCTCAAGACCTCCATGCTCTGCTCTCCCAGCTTCTCTGCTGCATCCTTAGTGGTTCCCTCTGTGTGGATGGGTTAGACAGGGTGCAATTCTGACACTGTGTTTCCTGTGTTGTCCTCAGTAGGGCCATGGGTCAGCAAGGGACATCGTGTCTTCTGGTGGAGCTGGTCATCTGGTTCTCTCTGTGTGGGGGCTGCTCTGAGTGGGGACATTATGGGCCACGTCGATGCTTGGTGGACCAGGACATGCTCCACTCTCTTTTCGCCCTCCATGTGTAACCATGTGCTCTGGTCAGACATGTCCTGCTCCTCTGAGCTTCTAAAGTTAATTCTTCAATGGAAAAATAAGTCTTGCTAGAAACGTACACCAACAAATGACATTTGAATGTGAACTTTTAGTAGTTATGTAAAAATCTATGTTACTGACAGTTCTGATTAAAATTTTAAATTATTTCCTTTCACTACATACATAATACTGACAGCACACTTTTCTGTTTGTGAGCATGTGTGAGATTTTTACTACAAATGAAATATATTATTTGCCGTTCCAAGAACTGATGTGTTCTTCCTACCAGTGTGACCGTGGCTTCCCATCATATCCTCTAACAGAAAAATATAAACAAATTTGAGCTTGCGAAGAGATGACTTTCAAAAAAAATTTGTGACATGAATTATGAGATAGTCTACAACATTTGCAACCTAAATTGGCTTATAATTCAGTTTACACTAGTTCTCCTCCACCCCTTCCCCCTGGCATTCATGTGTGCTATAGAGAACAGGGGCCTATAAGTAATAAAAGAAGATTCCTGTGAGATGATGTAAGCAAAGGGAAGATGGAAGCAAATACAGATGAAATCTACAATTTTGTGGAATATTTCAGATCAAAGAACTTCCTGGTAGAAAATACTTTCTCTATATGAAAGATAATTTACAGTATATTGCCCTTTTAAAAAATGATGTAATCCTGGAGTGCTCATCTCTTGTTGATGGGTGCCATGCAGTCAGCTCAGAAGTACCACAATTCTACAGAAAACAAGACAGACCGCTCCCTGATCCCACAGGGATCAGCCTCACAGCCACTGAAGTCTTGGAGCCCCTTGCAAGTGGCTGCGGTGTCAATTTACCTACTTGAGGATCTTCTTTTCTGTTGCTTCTTGTTCACCTAGTGTGATGCCCTTCTTCAGGGACTGGTCCCTCTTAATACCATGTTCCAAGTACATTAGATAAAACCCCACAATCTTCACCTATTTGGAGCTTTCTAGATGTATTTTTTTTAAGACAGATTTGAACTTGTTCTTCTGGAAGTCTGGGGTGTATTTAATTTCCTCTCCCATCACCGTAGTTCAAAGGTATCAATTGTTATTTGGGCTTCCTTATTCATTTTACAGATTCAGCATGCATATCAATTGATTGAAATTGCCATGTGTTGGCACAGCCTAGTCCTAAAAGTGATGTCTTCGCTTTTTAATCCTTTAAAGAGATCTTGGGCAACAGACTTGCAACTGTTTAATTTCTTGACTACTGCTTCTGTGAGTGTTGACTGTGATACAAGTAAAATCAAATCACTGACAACTTTAATTTTTTCTGTGTTATCATGATTTTTCTTATTGGTCCAGTTGTGAGGATTTTTATGTTTTCTTTCCATTTAGGTGTAATGGTTGTAGTCTTGCTCTTTACCAGTAAGGGTTCTAAGTCCTCTTTACTTTCAGGAAGCAAGGTTGTCTTATTTGCATATGATGGGTTGTAAATGAGTTTCCTGGAATGCCGATTCCGTGTTCAACTACAAAAAGTCCAGCTCTCTGGATTATTTGCTTAGCATATAGGTTAAATAAATATGGAAAAAGTATACAATCCTAATACACATCTTTCCTGATTTAAGTAATTCAATCTTTTTTAGTTTCAGACTGTCCATTTGTTTATGAATGGGTCTTGTATGAGCATAATTAATTGTTTAAGAGTACAAATTCTTTGCAATGTTACTCATAATTTATTATAAATCACAGTGTCAAGTCCCTTTGAATAATTAAGAGAACGCAGATAAATATGTTCTGGTATTCTTTGCCTTCAGGAAAGATTCATCTAATATCCATCAGCAGTGATAAACTTTGTCCCATGTTCTCTTCTGAATCACATTTGAATTTCTTGCAATTCGTTGATTATATACTGTTGCAAATGCTTTTGAAGTATTTGTTAACACATTTTATGTATATGTGATATTAATTATGGTCATTGGCATTTATATGTTTAATTATTTTCACATTATGTTGGAAGAGACATAAATAGGGATCTTTTCTAGCTTAGCGGTGAGACGTATGTCTTGTAAGTTTCTTGGCATAGATGAGTGAGCCCTTTCAGCATTGCACCCATTTGTTGAAACATTTCAATTAGTGTTCTGTCCTTCCTTTTCTACCCACCCCCCATCCCACCCTTTTTCCCTAATACTTTCAGCTTGGACTTATTCTTCCAATATTGATCTTTGATCCTGGACTACCTTCTGAAATGGTTGGATGTCAACTAATTCTTTTTGATACAATGACTATACCTTTTTTCCATCTTCTCATGATGTTTCCCAGGTAGTTCAATATTTTGCTCATAGAAGACTTCATATTGAAACTGAAGGCATAACTTTGTCTTCAGTTCTTCCAGCTTGAGAAATGTCAAGCATTTCCTTCCCTTCGGCTTCCTAATTTCATATCCTTGCACATTCCTTTATGACATTTTAATTTATCTTCTTGAGATAAACTCTTTGACATCTTTTGTTTAGTTTTTGTATGTCACTTAAGATGCATGTCATATTTTAAAAAAGTAAACCTATTGCTTTAACTAATATTATAATAAGAAAGGATATTATTGAATATCAGTTTTGGGGAAAGATCATGGGCATAGAGAAAAGTGATTCCTCAATATAGGGCAATCAGTTATCATTAGAATTAGTATTAATAAGAAATTTAGTACATCATTCTAACATGATTTTTGGTATCATCAAGATGCTTAATAAGATCAGATAAATTAACTAGGATTTGTTTTCCCACCACTCATATTTTTATGGTCAAGAAACATTGTACAGATATTAAAATGTAATTTTGAATTTGTTGTGTTGTTAGTTATGGTGAAGTTTGCTCAGATTAATAGTTAACATATGTGGATCAGATGGAAACATTGCTTGGTCCTATACCATCCTCATGGCATAATCCATAAGGTAGAGTCCTTCTGTTCACTGTGTGCTGCATCCAATTGTAGAGCATACAAGAACATAAACAACATACCATGCTAACATTACAGAGTAACATTACATGACTAATGTCAGGAAAAATCAGACTGCCAATATATAGGTTTTTTCCTAGAAAAACTTTTAGGTTAAAATCCAAATCTGTAGACTTTATATCAGAGTCCCCAAGCACGCCTAACACAAGGAGTTAGAATAGCTTGCCTTCTTCTTTAATACCACGTTCTGCTTTAGTGCCCTTATGCAGGGCTTCTACATTCTTACAAATGAAGGGTTAGCGTCACTGAAATGGTTTTGTGAAGTCATCACCGCCCTCCTTGCCTTCCTGCAACTTTGTATATGGTACCATGGGTACTGTACATTCTGAAGCTCTACAAATGAGACTGACTTTGATAACGAGGCTCCATCAAACTATTTTACTATGGATGCTTCATGCCAAAGTTACTACCTGAACTTGTAAAGTGGTAAAGAGTTGGCATTTTCCCCATCTTAGCAATCAACATTTGAGCCAACCTGATGGTATTCCATGGCTGAATTGATTATGGTATTTTAGACAAAGACATGTTCACTGCTTGCTTTGTGGGAGTGGGTTTTAGAATTTGAGTATATGATTTTTAGATTTTAAGATGAGAATTTGCTCTTATTACATAATTAAAATTTTTACATACAAATGTACTTTGATATTTTAATACTGATTATGAAAAAGTTCATATGAACTACTAACTTTAAGATAGGAAAGCACTTTGTTTATTTTTAGAAATTTTCCTTATTATCCAGGATTCAGTTTAACTTTCTAAAATGACCCTGTTTATTATAATCCTAGAGTAATGTGCTATTGACAAATGAGGATTGAAATATGAAAAACGTATGTTTGGAAGTTGAGTTAGCTGAGCAGTTTCTTTTCAAAGCTCATTATCTAGGTGCAATCCTGAATGCAATATTAATTTTAGTGAAAAACAATTTTCACATTTAAAGGATCCTATTGTTACATATCACCTAAACCCACATACTGCTTTTAAAATTGCTTTTGTTGTTCTTTGGTTCTTCTTTTTTGTTTTATAGAAATTTACCTTTTCCAGTGTGTAGCTTGGTATAGGAAACATTATGACTTTACTTAAGATTTTGCTTCTTCATAATATGTAAATTTTCTTTATAGTATTTTTTCTCCATGAAAACCTGACCTTTTTATATATAGTTCTGATGACAGTATGATAGTACATTTATCTTTTAAATTAAAAGAAAGCAAAAAAAAGCTTCTACTTCCTATTCAGAGATAGCCATTAAGGTAGCACGGTGCCTGTATGCTCTTTAGTCAGCAGGGAGGAGTGTGTACTCCTTTCAGCAGACAGAAAGAGCTCTTGCATTAGCTTCCTGGACAGCCTGTTTTCTTTCCCATAATTTATTGTCAGTCTGTTTAAAGTTAATAAACATACCTCAATTATAGTACTTCTGATGACTTAAAATATAGCTATCTCATGGGAATCTAAGCCAAAAGAGGTTCATAAAAGAAGAGAAGCTTATCAAATGGGAATAGAGAATAGGAGTAGATCATAGGTAGCTATCTTGTGGGTATTGAAATTGATGGGGACTGCAGATGAGGGGTCTTAAAATTTTTGGTCTTTTGAGATTTTCTCAAGGTTTGTTTACTCAACTATTTTTTTCTCTAGAGAACTCTATATTAAGCTAGAGTTAGCCATCTTATGAAGTTAGCATTTTATTTAGAAATATCCTTGCTCATCATTCTTCTTTGACATCTACTTGTGTGGCAACCAGTTTCAAAGTCAAGATTGCATCTTTGACATGTCGGATGGTCCTGGCAGGTCAGAGTTGGACTCCTGGCCACACGGCTGGTGCTTCTATTCTACTAGCGACTGTGGGAGAAACATGAAGATATCTGTTCCCAGAAAGATTAACAAAGCAAAAAAAAAAAAAAAGATTAACAAAGCTTTGCAAACCCTATATTGGGTTGCTATGGATCGGAATAGACTCGAAAGTGGTTGGTTTTTTGGGTATGAGTACATTCCATTTTCTTAAGAATTTCTGCATAGTTAATCATTTCTACAGTAATGTTGTATTACAATCACCAAATGCTAGTAATATTTAATAAAATGTTTGTCTTTCTCATGTGACTGGCTATTCTAGGTCCTTTGCAGTTTTACAATTGTCTTTAAAATTGACTTACTATTTTGATGGTAGTTGCGTTGAATCTGTAGACCAATTTACAGAAAACCTGATACCTTAAAATTGTGGTGTCATTAATTGACATGGTATAACTATAATATCTTCCACTGATAGTCTATAATTTTCAGTGTAGTGATTCTGTCATCTTTTGTTAGTTTATATTCTGGGGATACTCTGGTGGTGCAGTGCTAACTGAAAGGTCGTTGGTTTAAACCCAGCAGCAGCTCCACAGAAGAACCATATAGCAGTGTGCTACTATAAGATTTGTGTCCTTGTGAGCTGTGGTGGAGGTAGTGGTAGGGGAGTTTTGCTCTCTCGATGAGTCAGAATTGACTTGGTGGTGGGATTTTTTGGTTTGGATTGTAAATTTTATTTTAAAAGTAGATTTTATAACTTTAATTGATAGCTTTTAGAAGTACAATAGACTTTTGCGTATTTAATTGTATCTGATGCCATTGGTAAATTCTATTATTAGAAAGCCATTTAGTCTGTGAGTAAAGCTGTTACTTCTTTCTCTCTGACCTTTATGAAAGGTTGTTTTCTTATGAATATCAATAGACACCAACTCATGATGATCCTGCATGTTTCACACTGCTGAACTGTGCTCTATAGGACTTTCAGCAACTGCTTTTTCAGGAGATCACCACGCCTTTCTTCTGAGGTGCTTTTGCATGAAACTTGACCTCCCAACTATTCATCTAATTAGTTGAGCATGTTAACTGTTATTATTAGAATTCTCAAAGCTTCCTAAAAGTCTTTAGGTTCTTTACTAATATTATGAACAATGTTTCTCTGTGATTTTAAAATTTCATATTTATTATAAAATATATATGCTGGAGAGCATAAGCAGGTTTCCTGTTCCCTTGACATCTGAAGGATAGAGTAGGACAGTTATATGGTTTTCTGACTGACACAGTTTCTAGTTTTCTGGGTCAGGAGGATAGCTTATTTGGGAGAACAAATACTTTTCTAGCTATATTTTTAGGGAGTCTTCTTATTTTCCCATAAATTATAACTTAGGTAGGCCATTTTCTGAGCTCTGAAATGATTTTTTCTAAATCCAGCCCATCAGACTTACAATTGTTGTTGATTCCTCCAAGATTATAGTGTTAGGCTGCCCTATAGTTATATTTTCCTTTTGTGGCTTTGTGTATCTTTTCTCTGTCTTTGGTCATTTAGTGAAAAGCTGAGAAGAGTTGCATTGGTGTTTGCTTATTCAATTCTCATTAGGGACAGGGAATAGCCATGCTGTTCTTGAAGAACTAAATAACTCTGGCAAATTAATTTACCAATATATTCAAATTCACTTAGACATTTTTCTGTCACAATGTACTTGATTCCTAAAAATTATCTATATTATTAAAACCCTCTCTGTGATTACTTGTTTGAATTCTGCCTTTATAGAAGCACTTTCCCAGTGTATGGTGATCTATAGCTTCAGGTGGAATAAGGGAGGGTATTGACAGAAAATTTGTTTGTAGTTATTATTTACTGCTTATACTTCACAAACATGTGAAAGCTGGACAGTGAATAAAAAAGACGAAAGAAGAATTGATGCTTTGGGATTATGATATTGATGAAGAATATTCAATGTACTACAGAATCCATGGTATATTCTGTCTTGGATAAAGTACAAGTAGAATGCTTCTTGGAAGTGAGGATGGTAAGAATTCATCTAAAATTCTTGGGATGGAGAAGGACGTTCTGCTTGGTGGAAAGTCAAGGAAAAAGAGGTAGACTCTGCATGAGATGGATTGACATTGCAAGTGAGCTCAAACGTAGCAATGTTTGTGAGCATGGCACTGGACAAGGTGGTGCTTAATTCTTATGGGCGCGTGGTCATTATGAGTCAGAGGTAATTTGATGGCATCTAGTAACAATAACAACAGCAATTACTACTATACTTATTCCATGTTTTTCTCTAGGCAGTCTGTAAAGAAATATATTTTAGGGTATCATTGAATGAACTATCTGTATAAAACTATGCCCAAAATCAAATTACCAAAAAATCATGAATATTTTTAAATTTGTGATTATCATAAAGCCAGAGTTCTGCTAAATCTTTTTGTTGTTGTTATCTGGAAGGTCTAAAATTTAATTGAATTTTGTAAAAAGCTGAAGTGTTTCTTTTCCAAAAGACTTCTGGAATCATTTTTAATCACAGGTCTGACTCCTTCTCCTTCAGCTGGTCCCACAGACTCCTAATTTTGAAAGTTGTGGCCGTCATGTGCTTATGTTAATTTTATGATTGAAATGTAGGGGTGGAGTCTAGCCTGTTAATCTGGAGGTAGCCATTGAGTAGGCAATGAGGCCTCTATGTGGGCATGGCTTTCTCCTGAGACTTCTGGGAAATCTCGGGATATTTCCCTCGTGAAGATGAGAAGCTATCTTCCCCAGTTGTGGGGAGTTAGTCTCAGAGGCGATGGGTCATGGGAAAGACAAGATGGCAGCATTTGAGAAGCTGGAGGAGCCAGCAGAGAGACCACACAGCTTTGCCCTGATGGAGCCAGCCCTCTGAAGCTGGAGCGGCCAGATGGAGACCTCTGCCAGCGATGAGTTGCTTCTGCTGTTGATCGACCCTGAGCCCTGGACGCGAGGTGCCCCGCCAGCACCGGGATTCTGCACCCACTGACCTGTGACTTCGTGA